>JAJHSJ010000004.1:16890274-16990274 GCA_021015155.1 Magnolia officinalis | reverse complement strand
GTTTCTACAACTCCAGATTTAGGACAAGGCGGTTTCGACGAGGAAATCTAGTCGCCGTGTCTTCCAGAACACTATAAAACCCGGAGTAGGGTCCCTTAGGCTGAACTGGGAGGGACCCTATCGGGTAGTTGGGCTAAACCAGGATCCTACTGTCTGGAATACTTGGAGGGGCGTCCGTTACCCCATCATTGGAATGTCGAGCACCTGAAGATATATTACCCTTAAAGGGGAAAGCTATGTATGGGTCGGATCTATTAGCCACTTCGGCTCTTAATAAAAAGATCGTTTGTTTTTCTACTCTTCTACTTGGTCTACTAAATGGTCACCTCGCTATCTGAGTACTCTACGAAGGGTCATTTCTCATGTGCATAAATGAAGTCCTTCGACGAACCGACCCCTTAAAGAAGAGGTCGGTTCGTCATTCGACAATGGTCTACTAAATGGTTACTCCCCTATCCGAGTGCACTACGAAGGGACATTTCTCAGGTGCAGAAATGAAACCATTCGACGAACCGACCCCTTAAAGAAGAGGTAGACTCGTCATTCGACAAATGCGACAAACAATAACATAAAAAAGAAAGCATCCACATTGAGGTAAAAGATAAACTTTATAAAATTTGAAGCACCTGATTACAATTTCATTACAAGTAAAAAAGAAAAAAAAGAAAAAAAGAAGAAGGGGTCAGTTCTCTCGAGAAGTCAGATCAACTGGGAGCTCGGCTTCGGGGGCCTTCTCAGCTTCAGTTGCTGCGGGGGGGTCCTCTGCCTCGACTGCTTCCGGGGAGCCATCGGCGTCATCCGTTGCCAAGGCATCGAGGTCTAGCTCAGGATAGATGCCTCAGACTTCACCTAAGCATGCTTTATAAGCAGCATTGTAAGCAAAGCTGTAGACCTTGTCCAGCTCGTGAGAGCGCTCCTTGAAAGACTTAAACTCCTCCACTGCCGCGACAGCTTGGGAGGCGACCAAAGCCTCAAGAACGGAACGCTGCCTAGCCAAACCTTCGGCGACCTCGCGCTTAATAGCCTCGAGCTCGGTAGCCAGTCGAGCATTGTCCGCCTTCAAGCTATCTAGTTCAGACTTAGCTAAGTCTGCACGAGACTGCAGCTCGTTGATCTCCCCCTGGAGCCCCAGGTCCCTCAGATGGCCTTCTCCCAACTGGACCTTCATCTTCTCCACATCCTCAACCGAGGCCTTCAAGCCTTCCATCTTGGTCTTCTCCCCCTCTAGTCGATTTATCGTCCTCAGGCTCTCTCGGATGTGGACGAGCATTGACAACACTTGAAAGAGCAAAAGTCCAGAAGGTTAGATCGACAATCGGAAATTGGCGAGTAAAAGACAAATGAACGAGGTTGAGAAGTTTACCGTGTAACAGCACGATGCGAAAGCATTCATCACCGACTTGGGGAGCCAAGTCATGGTGTGGACAATGGACACCTCTGTTGCGTACTTGGCCACCCAATCGTTTAACAATGACATATGGTGGCCGGGCACGAATAACCCCTGTCCCTCGGAAGGGATCGGCCCAGCATCCCGTCCAACGCCGCTAGCAACCTCGACCTCGGGTATAACGAAGTCACCGATCAAAGCCTCGACTCCACCAGTCAAAATTGCGTTTACCTCTGCAGCGGTGAACACGAGGTTAGGGTTGGGATCGAACGAGACGTGGGAGAAATCTGTTGCGGCAGCTTATTCCACGACATCCCTCTGAATCCGTGGAGGTGGTGATAAGTGAGCCTCGGAGGCAGGGGCTGGTGCTGGTACTATGATCGCCCCGGCCACAGCTGGCTCTACTGCGGCGGGCTCGGCCGCAAGAGCAAGAGCCTTCTTCTTCTGGGTTGTAATCTTGACTCGGGACTTTGGTGTCGATGTCATGATGATGTCGAGAGAAGGGCGCACTGCTGCTGCTCCTCTTCCTCTTCGAACCCGACGCCTCAACCATTCCTGATCAACAAAAACTTGAGTCAGTTCTGTCTACTAAGGGAAATCAACATAAAATGCGAAATCATGAGGCTTACCTAAGACAGCAGGAAAATATTTAAATCTGCAGAAACCAGACGAAGCGAGGTTGTCCGGACTGATGAGGGAATGCCAGATGCGATTCTCCTCTTTGAGCAGCCGAGCCCTGGCATCTGAGCTCGGAGGAGAGAGAATAGTTCTAGAGAACCACTGAGGTAATCTACAAGCAAGAAGCAAGAAACATGGTCAGAAAAAAAAATGAGTAGAGAAAATAAGAAGACAGTTCAAATCTACATAAGTCTACCTGGGATGGCAAACTTTGTGAGTACTCTGACCCGCAGTCGTTCGAGCTCGGATGTTGGGGCCTCCCATTCTCTTAAGGCCCAGAACCATTTCCACTTTCAATCTTTGTTGGAGAGAGAGGGGAGCTTGGCGACGAGTCCTGGGGTATACTGGGCCCTCGCGGAGAAGTAGTACTAGCACGGCTCGGTTGAGTCGTGCTTGGCTTGTTACATGGCTAAGAACTCGTCCGGCGACAACTCTTGGTTCTTTAGCTTTCTCCAGATGATGAAGAACAACACCAGGATACGCTATGCATTCGGGGCGAGCTGACCAAAGTCAGCTTCAGCTACGCCATAAACCCGCGAACAAAGGGATGAAGAGGGAACTGAATTTCGCATTGAAGGGCGCATATGAAGACCGCCACTTCTTGATCAGAGGGGTCTCTAGGTGCATCAAGGGCAGAAGGTGCCCTGATGTGCATAAAGTCCGGGATCTAGTACTCTGCGCGGAGTTGAGCCATCTGAGACTCAACTAGAACCGATCCCCCTGAAACTTCAGCTTCATATCAGATTCCCGAGGGCCCGGCCAATGCTCTCCCAGCATGATCTCGAGGTACCCTCCTTGACCATTTAGTTCGGCCCTTAGACTTTACACCAATGCTCTTCTTGGGCGGAGGGTAGAGCGGAACGACTTCGATAGGACCCTTCGAGCTCCTGCGCTCGGAGTCCGTACTCTCTGGCTCGGACCCGTTTTCGACTTCACGGACCTCGTCCGAGTTGTTCGACATAGTGAAAGTAAAATTGAAGTAAGAGGCAACGGAAGACTCACAGAGCTATAGACGATCTTCTCCTGACAGAATCCTCCTTTTCCGGCAGATGATTCTCTGAGTAGACTACGTTCTGGCTGGCAAAATCCTTTTTCCAGCAGCAGTAGGTCTCAAACAGGAGCAAAACTCAAATGAACTCAAATGTAGGAGGGTTCAAATGGAAGAGCCCTGAGACTCTTATGGCCCGAGTTAGCTGTTTGTAATCATGACAGGCAACTGTCTTCGAAGCTGAAGCAGCTCGGATCCGAGCTGCACTGTATACGTGGTGACTCGCGATATGCCTAGCCTAACGTCCTCCGAGCCATGTGCAGTCAACATTCAATGTGCCGATGCCTCTTCACCTTTCGAAGTCCATGTGGCGTCACCTGATTCACTTAGCCGAATTGTCACAACTCTTTTGGCCATGTGTACGACGCCCAATAGCTCGATCATAGGAAACAGTTGCCCCGTACGATGCATGAATCTCAAAGAACATCATTGCAACGCGTCGCTTAAGCTTATCATCATGAAGAGAGCGGCGGTTCGCTTCCCCTAGTCTTTTACTCTCTAAGTTCGAGCTCGAACTCAGAGAGTAAGGGCCTTCTATTATGGGTGAATCTGAAACGAGCCGCATCGAGGTCAAACTTGGAGGCACCAATGAGCAAAGCCTCGGACTGATAGCGTCCGACCAAAGGTGATTTCAAGGGCTCTTGCAGAATTACAGTACCGACCTGAGACTCAGAAGAAGTTGTCACACATCCGACGAGCAGGATCTCGGAATGGGAACAATACATCCGAGCCGACCTGCTTCTAAGTCCCTTTGCGAGAGTTCTCATGTCAACTTGGCATACAGAAGAGACCGTCACACACCTGTCCAGCGTACCTTTGACCCGATCCTCTTTACTTAGGGCGTCAATAATTGGCTCATCCGTGGGCTCGGATCGCTGAACAAAATTTGAGCCGCAAGGTCGACTCGGATGATAGCTCAGTCAACAATGACATTAATTGACAAAATGCAGTAATGCACAACAGGAGTAATGCCTAGCGCATGATCTCCGGGTAATAGCCGACAACCGCACATGCATAACTCTCGCGTAGTGGAGATGACTGTGCCGAGATTATCGGACACGTTCAACATGACCCTAAGGTATAAATATGAATCATTTCTACGAGAACAAGTACGGAATATCGAGTACTCTCACCCTACTCTACACTGCTTAGACCAGGTTTCCTAGCTTGACTTTGGCATCGGAAGGTCCTCTGCTCTAGCCAGGGTCTCCTTTGTCTTTCATTTGTGCAGGACCAGGGTTCTCTCCAAGCATACGGAGCTCAGGAGGAGGGTGATCCAGATTTTATCATCAACAGACACAACACACCCACGTAACTTAGTGACGTCAGTTCAATAGTGGGATAGCCAACAAAGTCATCTGTAGCTAATTCGCATGCCATTTGTAAAAGACTATCTTTTCTACACACAATCTGCACACTTGCTGTTAAGGGTCAAATATTACATATCAGACCTTAACTATTATTGGAATTTACGAGCATGATATTGTTTAACGCCCGGTTTTAACCATGTTTGTGATGCAGGGTGCATTTAAGAGCATGGATTGTAAAAAAGGTTCTAAAAGCGTGGATTTGACGCTCTGAATTCGCCAAGGCAAGGGATGGACCCCAGGGGACCAAGATCGATGGATTTACACGCTAGAGATCCAAGAAAATTGAGAAACCGAAGCTCAAGTAGCCCAAAAATAAGCCAGAATACAAGATCACAGGATTCCCATCATCCACTGGGCTCAAAACTTCATAAATGGCTTGAGGACCACAAATTAACCGTACACGTCAAATTTAAGCTCCTGGATCCTTGTGGAAGTGACCTAACAGACAGATCAGCCCATGAATATTTAATTTGGGGCCCACCTGAGATCTGGGTATAATTCAAAATTGGTCTCAACCCCTTAAATTATATGTAGAACATAATGATCGGAGTGGATTTCGTGCAAGCATCACAATTAGGTCCCACTTGTAGTGCACGCACACCCTTCATGTGCATAAGATGTGCACTGTACCAAACAGAGTCGGTTAGCATGCGCTGACCCGACTCTGTTTGAATTCGGATGGCCGATTGAAAAGGGGGTTGCGGACGGCTTCAGGTGGGCTACCATCATCATATATTTAAATGATCCACACCGTTCAATAGCTTCAGGGCGTCAAACCGACCGTGCCCCGATCTACAGACTGATTTCCTCAGTTATTTCATGTACTTGAAGGATTCAAATGAAGAGCGAACGGTAGGGTAAAAACAACTTTGTGGACCACACCAAGTTCGATCCAAATTTGACCATTTCCAAATGGTTTTTCAAGGTGAATACAATGGACGGAGTGGATTCCATAAACACCGAAAGGAGTAGGTCCCACCGATAGCCAGCGCAAGAAGCGATGGCCCTGTTTCGCGGTCCGGAAAAACCGGACGCAAATGTACAACTGTGGGCCATCATGAGGGGCTAGATCTTCGATCCAAACCGTCCGAACATTGGGAAAGGGGGCCACAACCCTTTCTATGGAGTCAGAATGAACTACAAAGGTGGATATTTTCCCCAAACTCAAGCCATACGCAGCTGGTTGGTGCGTTTTTCTTACGCAGAAACAAAAGTCCTTACTACGTAAGGAGGGATTCGCACCGAGCATCAGCGGAGGATGCAAGTTGTTTCCCACTTCAAAAGGGAATGCGTAACCTCTTACACACTCCCAACCGCTGCTCATTGCTGTCTATATAAGAAAGAGAAGAGAAAAAAAGGGGGGAAATCCTTGGAGGTGGGGAGCTTGGACGTGGATTGGCGGAGAGAGAGAGAGAGAGAAACATTTAGTTTCTTTATTTTATTTATTTCTACTGGTTTTCCTTATTTATTCTTTTAAGATGTATAGCCTATCCATGCTAGGCTAAACCTCTTAGCTAGGGCTAAGAGGTGAAGCTTGTAGTGAGATGGGGGATTCTATTCATTGCCTTTAATTTAATTTTAATTCATGAACTGAATTTGATATTGGTTTGATTATTATGGGAATATTTTTAGTCTTTAATGGTCTGTTGTGACTGAAATTACAATGGGTCTGTAATGGCTTTGAGTATTTTCTTTTCCTTTTGATGTTTATGACGTCAGGTAGTCCTGTTGTTTACCATCGTCTCCTGGGCATGGTTGGATGACGGTACCCTTTCCTAACCCTCATAGCATGTTAATTGGTTGGTAATTAGTTTAATTCTATTGTTTGCTTTGCCTCTTAGGCATGGTGTGGTGATGGAATCCATTCTAATTCATATACCCTTCATCTCTTGAAAACTATATCAATGGCAGTTCAGTTGATTTTCATGAATCAAGAGTAGTTCTCCCTGATCTCTACAAGCGGATCCTCTGAATCCCTAGTTTTCTATCTCTGAATTTCTCTACGTTTTAGATAATTATTCCACAATTATTCTCTAAATTTTATTCAGTTTAGATTTTATCTTAGTACTAGTTCTAGTTCTACTTAGTTTCAGAATACGTACAGATTTCAGTCCTTGTGGATTCGACCTCGGTCTTACCTAGTTTTTTACTACATCACAACCCTGCACTTGGGAGTGAACAAGTTTTTGGCGCCGTTGCTGGGGACTGACGGCTACAATTTTCTGAAATTAATTGGTTTTAGAGTTAGTTTAAGATTAGGATCTTACTAATTTTAATTTTCGATTTTTATTTCTATTTGATTCATAGAACTAACCTGTTTCCTATTTTGTAGGTTGTTAAGATAGAAACTTCTAATTCGGTAAACTCTTTCTGATTTTCTAGATTTTCTAACTCTTTAGATTTGGTTTGCTTTAGGAATTTTTCCAAATTTCTTTCATCTTTCCGTTATTCTATTTTCTTCTTTTAGAAGTTAGTTTACTCTCTAGTTTAAACATTAGGAAATTTCTATTCTTATATCTTCCATTCTTAGAAACTCACTCATTTTGTTTTCTTTTGCAGAGTTTAAATTTAGGGACTTCAATTTGGTAACTTCCTTCCAACCCTCTCTTCTTGCTAGTTTTTATTTTCCTTTCTTAGGATTAGGTTTAGAAATTGATTGAGGACTGCGAGTGTTTCATGCCCAAGTGGGCTCGTGACAACACTCGACGTCTCTTGACCGAAGAAGGATTAGTTGAGGGGTTAATTGTCCATCGCAGGACCAGACACCGCTCGAATTTCCCTGAGTTAACTGAGGTTATGGCTGCAAATCAACCTCAAGCACTACCTCAAGCTAGGGTTGAGGAAGTACATGATGAGAATGAGGTGCATCAAGAACCCCCGCCTCGTACTTTATGGGATTATTTACAACCGGCGGGGGTGAGCACGCCCTCATATATAGTTTTTCCTGAGAATACGGGACATATGGATATCAAACCAGGGGTAATCCAACTCCTTCCTAAATTTCATAGGCTTGAATCTGAAGAACCGTATCTACATCTGAAAGAGTTTGATGAGATCATAGCCACTTTGTATTTTTAAAACGTGTCTGAGGACATAGTCAGGCTGAAACTCTTTCCATTCTCTTTGAAAGAGAAGGCTAAGATGTGGTTACATTCATTGCGTCCTAGATCCATTGGCACATGGAATGATATGCAGAGGGAATTCATAAAGAAAATTTTCCCACATCATAAAACGATTACCCTCAGAAAAGCAATCATGAACTTCGCCCAAAAGGAAGGTGAAACATTCTTCCAATGTTGGGAAAGGTTCAAAGATCTTGTTAGTTCATGCCCACAACATGGCTTTGAAACGTGGTGCATTACGAATTTTTTCTATGATGGACTAACATCTGCCATGCGCCAATTGGTCGAGACAATGTGTAATGGAGAATTCATAAATAAAAATGCCGATGAGGTATGGGATTACCTCGATGGACTTGCTGAAAAAACACAATCGTGGGACCATTACCCAAATTCGAACACCACGTCTAGGCTGACTCAATCTAAGGAGAGAGGTGGAGTATATCTCTTGAAAGAAGAAGATGATCTCAATTACAAAGTGACTAATCTCATAAGAAAATTTGAGGCCATAGAAGGAAAGAATGATAAGGTTAATGAAATTGTTTGCGGCATCTGTGATTGCAACATTCACATAACTGAAAATTGTCTTACAATACCTGCTTTTCGAGAAGTGTTGAATGAGTAAGCTAATGCCGTAAATAACTATCAAAGACCTTTTAATGGACCTACCTCTAATACGTACAATCCTGGTTAGAAGAATCATCCAAATCTTAGTTGGAGAAATGGACAAACTGCGACCCCCCAAGGTTTCTTCAATCAAAATCCAAATCAGGGGAAACCTCAAGAAGAACCGGTTCAAAATTCCATATAAGAGCTGGCTCAGGCAATGCGAGGATTTACAGATTTTATGCAAAAGATGGATTCACGTATGACGGTTATAGAAAAGGGAATGCTTCCTGCACAACCTCTCCCCAATCCTAAACCGCAGTACGAGATAAGTGATCTCAGCTCTTCAAATCAAATGGGGCACGCTAAATCCATCACCACTCTTAGGAGTGGGAAGATCATTGATAAAACCCTTCGGTTAGGCCCGAAAAGCCTCAAGAACCAGAAGAGGACAATAATGATGGATCTAGTGATGCCCCACAAAAATTAGAACCGGAACTTCTAGAGAAGCCAGTTGCTCCGTTCCCCCAACGGTTGGTTGCACCAAAACGTCTTTCTAACTCTCAGGATATTCTGGAGGTGTTGAAACAAGTGAAAGTCAACATTCTTCTACTTGATGTCGTAAAACAGATTCCTTCATATGCAAAATTTCTGAAAGACCTATGCACGACCAAAAGACGGCAAAGTATTCAAAAGAAGATTTTCTTGACTGAGAAAGTGAGTGCCATCTTGAAGCAAGACGTGCCACAGAAATTCAAGGTTCCCGGTAGCCCAACCATATCATGTGTAATCGGGAACCATCGAATTGATCACGCACTTCTTGACTTAGGAGCGAGCGTCAATCTGATTCCCTACTCGGTATACAAACAGTTAGCTTTAGATGAGTTAAAACCCACCCTAATCACACTAAACTGTCGATCGCTCTGTTCATGTACCAAGAGAGATTATTGAGGATGTGTTAGTCCAAGTCGATAGATTTTACTACCCTATAGATTTTATCATCCTGGACACCGAACCCATCAATAACATGAGCACTCAGATTCCCGTCATTCTTGGTCGCCCATTCCTTGCCACGTCAAATGCAATTATCAATTGCAGGAATAGTGTTATGACTATGTCTTTTAGGAATTTGACATTGGAGTCAAACATCTTTTTCAATAACGGCAGCAACTCAGAGGATGATGACGATTTCCATGACATTAACATGATTGACTCTTTCATGGAAGATACGACACCTCTGACCTTATCCTCCGACCCTCTACAGACGTGCCTGGCCCACTCCCATGAGTATGATGATGATATGATTAGGGAGACGTGTGCCTTGCTGGATACTGCACCGGTACTTAAAGTTAATCGGTGGAGGCCACAATTTGAAGAATTGCCACAAACTGATGTAGTGCCTCTACCGTCTAACCTCAAGGCACCGAAGCTTGATCTAAAACCTTTGCCCTCTGATTTGAAATATGCCTATTTAGGTCAAGATGAGACATACCCGATGGTGATCTCTGCCCACCTAGAGAAAGAACAGGAGAGTATGCTCATATCTACTCTCATTGAGCATAAAGGAGCCCTAGGATGGACGATCGCGGACCTCAAGGAATCGACCCCTCGATTTGCACTCACCGCATATATCTTGAGGATAATGCGAAGACCGCTCGGCAATCACAATGTAGACTAAATCCAAACATAAAGGAAGTGGTTAAGGTCGAGGTTCTCAAACTATTGGATGTGGGTATCATATACCTTATATCTGATAGTCAATGGGTGAGTCCAACTCAGGTGGTTCCTAAGAAGTCCGAAATCACCATCGTAGCCAATGCTAATAATGAACTCGTGCCAACTAGAGTCACTACTAGTTGGAGAATGTGCATTTACTACAGGAAGTTAAATACCGTCACGAGGAAAGACCACTTTCCTTTACCATTCATTGATCAGATCCTGGAAAGGCTAGCCAGTCATTCCTATTACAGTTTCCTTGATGGGTATTTAGGCTATAACCAAATTGAAATCGCCCCTGAGGACCAGGAAAAGACCACATTTACCTGCCCCTATGGCACCTTTGCTTACAGAAGGATGTCATTCGGGTTATGTAATGCCCCTGCCACCTTTCAGCGATGTATGCTGAATATCTTTTCTGACATGGTGAGGAAATATCTAGAGGTATTTATGGACAATTTCTCTGTTTTCGGTTAATCTTTCAGCGAATGCTTAGAGAATCTCAAATGTGTGAAGAAAAGATGTGAAGAAAAGAATCTGGTACTTAATTGGGAGAAGTGTCATTTCATGGTTCATAAGGGGATTGTCCTTGGGCATATCATCTTGTCCAAGGGAATTGAGGTAAATAAGGCAAAAATCGATCTTATTTCTAACCTACCTCCACCCAAGAACATCAGGAACATGCGATCTTTCTTAGGACACGCAGGATTTTACAGGCGATTCATAAAGGACTTTAGTCTCCTCTCTCGTCCTTTATGTAATCTTCTTCAAAAGGATGCTCCATACGAGTGGACTGAGCAATGTCAGGAAACTTTCACCAAGCTTAAAGGCACGTTAACCACTACACCCATCATGTAACTACCCGACTGGAGCCTTCCTTTTGAGCTTATGTGCGACGCTTTTGATTATGCTCTTGGAGCGGTTCTAGGTCAGAGAAAAGATAAAAGGCTCCACGTCATCCATTACGCGAGTAGGACTTTAAATCCTGCCCAAGTGAACTACTCGACTACGGAAAAGGAACTTTTAGCCGTAGTGTTCGCCTTGAAAAAATTTAGGTCCTATCTAATCGGATCCAAGATTATTATCTATACAGATCATGCGGCACTTAAGCATCTTCTTTCTAAAAATGATTCTAAGCCCCGCCTGATACGATGGATCTTTCTACTCCAAGAATTTGATTTGGAAATTAAAGATAAAAAGGGAGTAGAGAACATAGTGGCCGATCACCTTTCTCGCCTTAATACCTCTCATTCTCTTGAGGCGACCCATATCAATGACATGTTCCCTGATGAATAACTGTTCAGAGTCTCCCATTCACCCTGGTTCGCTGATATTGCTAATTATCTTGCTACAGGTTCCATACCGACACATTGGACTGCACAAGATAAGAAGAAATTCTTTACCGAGGTACGCAAATTTTCTGGGACGATCCATATTTGTTTAAATATTGCCCAGACCAGATCTTAAGGAGATGTGTGCCAAACGATGAGCATCAGAGTGTCATCTCCTTTTGTCACTCACAGACCTGTGGTGATCACTTTTCTGCTAAAAAGACCACGACCAAAATTCTGCAATGTGGATTTTATTTGCCCACTATGTTCAGGGACACTCATGAGTTTTGCAAAGCTTGTGAGCGTTGTCAGAAATTGGGAGCATTGTCCCGTCGAAATATGATGCCCTTAAATCTCATTCTTATTATAGAGGCATTTGATTGTTGGGGCATCAATTTCATGGGGCCATTCCCCCAACCTTTTAGGAATTTATATATTTTGCTTGCCGTAGACTATGTCACTAAATGGGTCGAATCGATTCCCTGTCGAACTAATGACCATCGCATGGTCATTAAATTCCTAAAAGAAAACATCCTTTCCCGATTCAGAACGCCTCGAGCCATCATTAGTGATGGGGGCTCACACTTTTGTAATAGGCCATTCGAGAGTTTAAAGAAGAAACACGGTATCTCTCATAAGTTGAGCACCCCATAACACCCATAGACAAGTGGGCAAGCTGAGATTTTTAATAGGGAGATTAAGCACATTTTGGAGAAAACGGTTAACCCTGATCGTAAAGACTAGTCAATCCGATTGATCGATGCCTTATGGGCTTACCGTACTGCTTTTAAAATCCCTATTGGAATGTTTCCTTTTAGACTCGTCTATGGGAAGGCTTGCCACTTGCTTGTGGAGTTGGAACATAGAGCCTACTGGGCGATCAAAAATCTGAATTTCAATCTAAACAACGCTAGCTTGATACGCAAACTTCAATGAAATGAACTTGAAGAAATCCGGAACGACGCGTACGAGAACTCGAGAATTTACAAGGACAGGATGAAGGCGTTTCATGACTAACATATTCTACGAAAATCATTCACGCTAGGTCAGAAAGTCCATTTGTATAATTCTCGATTACATCTCTTTCCGGGTAAGCTTCGATCTCGTTGGACCGGCCCTTACATTGTTGTTACTGCTTATCCTCATGGGGCCGTTGAAATAAGAGATCCCGACAATGGCAAGGAATTTAAAGTAAATGGACATCGATTAAAACCAATTGTCGAGAAATTTGATTCAGAAGACATGTTCATGCCTCTGACTGCTCCTGTTTACCAGGATTGATCTCCTAGTCTGATGGAGGTATAGGTAGGTTTATCGCTTTCATAGGACTAGGGTAGTTGCTTTATTTGTCTGGCTGAAGACGGTAAACTTAGTGCTTCTGGGAGGCAACCCAACTTTTCAATTCATTTCATTTTCCTAGTTAGTTAGTTCAATGTTTGTGGGTAATATTACTGCAAACCCTCACGAGACTACAACTCGTCCACTAGGGGCAACCTAGGGGTTTAAAGGCTTGTTGCATACGCTAAATGCAATCGAAAGTACCTGCGAAAGTGGTATAGGTAGGAGTATTATTTTGTATTTTGTGTTTTGCTTGTGTTGGTTTCTCTCTTGCGCTGACTTACTCTCTCGCTGATATTTTTGGAAAAAGTCTCTCAATTCGTTATCCAGGTACTATCTTCCCATCACTTCTCTTTTACTTTCGTTGTCCCATGTGCATGGCATGCTTACATCTTTTACATTGAGGACAATGTAAATTTTAGGTTGGGGGTGGGAGATTTGGTTTCCTAATCAGTGTTTTCTTGGTCTTGAGCAAAAATTGTGAAATTTTTTAATTTCTGTGAATTCGAAGTGATTTTGACGACCAATTTGGATTTAGAATTGCAAGAACGTGATGTTTGTAGTTTATGGCTCTTGGATTCAATTATCTGTTAGATTTCACAGTTGAGTTTGAATTGTTAATCCATTAGTAAAAGTTGTAAACATTGATTAAGTCATGATTTCACAGGACACGTCTCGCTTGCACATTGAGGTTTCAATTCGATATTGAATTACAACTTGATGATCATTAAGGATGGAAGGAACCAACCTGGGGAATTTGTCCATCATATCTTTAAGAAAAAAAAAATTGTTATTAGAAAAGGATTGGGCAAATGGTCTTTACCATGGGTTTGCTCCCTATAGGTACGGACTCAAGCCTCCAAAATTTATATTTAGGATGGGTCAGGTGTACGATCTTCACCATAGGTTTGCTCCCTACAGGTGCAGATTCGATCCCCCTCCCCCCTCAATGGAAAAATCAAAAGCTGAAAGAATGAAAAGAAAAACTGTAAGGCAAGTTCTGGTTTAGGTTTTGGTTGTCCTGAATGCCCTTTGAATCATCAATGTTATCATGGAAATTAACGATTGAATCTCTTAATGATGATAAGTCGAGACTACACTATACACCCATGGAACTCAATGTTTAGAATATTTTCTAATTTATGGTTAATACATTGAACTTGATTATGAAGTTTACCGTGTGCTTGAGTCCAAGAGAAAGTAATGCCCAACAATCATGAATCTTAGAATTCTAGTATCTAAATTGTTCTTAAAAAATCACCTCGGTTTATAAAAATTGTCCTGTAATTCTCAATTTATTCTTCGCATACTTTGCTCGAGACTAGCAAAATGTTGGTTGGGGGTTGTGTTGAGGGTCAAATATTATATATCAGACCTTAACTATTACTGGAATTTACGAGCATGATACTGTTTAACGCCCGGTTTTAACCATGTTTGTGATGCAGGGTGTATTTGAGAACATGGATTGTAAAAAAGGTTATAAAAGCGTGGATTTGATGCTCTGAATTCGCCAAGGCAAGGGATGGACCCCAGGGGACCAAGATCGATGGATTTACACGCCAGATATCTAAGAAAATTGAGAAACTAAAGCTCAAGTAGCCCAAAAATCAGCCAGAATACAAGATCATAGGATTCCCACCATCCACTGGGCTCAAAACTTCATGAATGGCTTGAGGACCACAAATTAACCGTACACGTCGAATTTCAGCTCTTGGATCCTTGTGGAAGTGACCTAACAGACAGATCAGCCCATGAATATTTAATTTGGGGCCCACCTGAGATCTGGGTATAATTCAAAATTGGTCTCAACCCCTTAAATTATATGTAGAACATAATGATCGGAGTGGATTTCGTGCAAACATCACAATTGGGTCCCACTTGCAGTGCACGCACACCCTTCATGTGCATAAGATGTGCACTGTACCAAACAGAGTCGGTCAGCATGCGCTGACCCGACTCTGTTTGAATTCGGATGGCCGATTGAAAAGGGGGTTGCGGATGGCTTCAGGTGGGCCACCATCATCATATATTTAAATGATCCACACTGTTCAATAGCTTCAGGGCGTCAAACCGACCGTGCCTCGATCTACAGACTGATTTCCTCAGTTATTTCATGTACTTGAAGGATTCAAACGAAGAGCGAACGGTAGGGTAAAAACAACTCTGTGGACCACACCAAGTTCGATCCAAATTTGACCATTTCCAAATGGTTTTTCGAGGTGAATACAATGGACGGAGTGGATTCCATAGACACCGAAAGGAGTGGGTCCCACCGACAGCCAGTGCAAGAAGCGATGACCCTGTTTCACGGTCCGGAAAAATCGGACGCAAACGTACAACTGTGGGCCATCATGAGGGGCCAGATCTTCGATCCAAACCGTCCAAACATTGGGAAAGGGGGCCACAACCCTTTCTATGGAGTCAGAATGAATGACGAAGGTGGATATTTTCCCCAAACTCAGGCCATACGCAGCTGGTTGGTGCGTTTTTCTTACGCAGAAACAAAAGTCCTTACTGCGTAAGGAGGGATTCGCACCGAGCATCAGCGGAGGATGCAAGTTGTTTCCCACTTCAAAAGGGAATGCGTAACCTCTTACGCACTCCCAACCGCTGCTCACTCCTGTCTATATAAGAAAGAGAAGAGAAAAGAAGGGGGGAAATCCTTGGAGGCGGGGAGCTTGGATGTTGATTGGCAGAGAGAGAGAGTAACATTTAGTTTCTTTATTTTATTTATTTCTACTGGTTTTCCTTATTTATTCTTTTAAGATGTATAGCCTATCCATGCTAGGCTGAACCTCTTAGCTAGGGCTAAGAGGTGATGCTTGTAGTGAGATGGGGAATTCTATTTATTGCCTTTAATTTAATTTTAATTCATGAACCGAATTTGATATTTGTTTGATTATTATGGGAATATTTTTAGTCTTTAATGGTCTGTTGTGATTGAAATTACAATGGGTCTGCAATGGCTTTGAGTATTTCCTTTTCCTTTTGATGTTTATGACGTCAGGAAGCCCTGTTGTTTACCATCATCTCCTGGGCATGGTTGGATGACGGTACCCTTTTCTAACTCTTATAGCATGTTGATTGGTTGGTAATTAGTTTAATTCTGTTGTTTGTTTTGCCTCTTGGGCATGGTGTGGTGATGGAATCCATTCTAATTCATATACCCTTCATCTCTTGAAAACTATATCAATGGCAGTTCAGTTGATTTTTATGAATCAAGAGTAGTTCTCCCTGATCTCTACAAGTGGATCCTCTGAATCCCTAGTTTCCTATCTCTGAATTTCTCTACATTTTAGATAATTATTCCACAATTATTCTCTAAATTTCATTCGGTTTAGATTTCATCTTAGTATTAGTTCTAGTTCTAGTTCTACTTAGTTTCAGAATACGTACAGGTTTCAGTCCTTGTGGATTCGACCTCGGTCTTACTACATCACAATCCTGCACTTGGGGAGTGAACACTTGCGCACTTGGGGAGTGAACACTTGAGCACGTGCGTTGCAACTGGAGGCGTTGATCCAGTGGACGTGGCTGCAGATCATGTTGATTATCAACTTGACGTTGCAGTTTGACATCGGATTATGGCCGTTGACTTTTTTTCTCCGGTACGTTTTGAGGCCAGGTGATATAGTTCAGTGAATAGGAATTTTGTCTTGCTGAGGAACGTTGAGCAATATACAACAGAAGATCCTAGCTGCTCATGAAATAGGCCACTGTTGAGATGCCTTGTTTAATAAAGCAGGCTAGCTGTTGTGATCGTTAACGTGGGCCTACTGATGGGAGACAGGGGTCCAGTCCTGCTTGTACTGGTTTTGTCCTGCCTGAATTGATCGTGCAATCCAAACCGTTAAAAAAGTGTGTGCGCACTTCTCAGATGGGGTTCCAACTCGTCTTTGAAACAAAGACAGTTGATCGTGCCCGTCAGCGGCATGGATCTTGCACACATGCATAACGCTCCATCGCTCTTGTACATCTGAAGTTCCCCTCGAGCGACTGGTCCTTCCCCGCGGTGGCCCACTAGATCAACTGTTCGGACTGCCATGAAAATGGTATGCTCGATTCCATCTCCAGCGACGGCCTTGGGCTCCTAACGCTGAGGCTTTTTTAGAGAGACCCTCGCCATCATGCTCTTTCTCTGCCTTACAAGAGGCATTTGACAGTTAATATCTTCGTATCCATGGGGTGACCGGACTTTGTCGTTGCATCAGTTGTTTACAGATCGCTTTTATCAGGAAACGATGCGGAAGAAGCAACGTGTCTGGTTTTCAGTAGTTTAACCGTCATCATCCCGCGTCTCTTTTTTGCCAACGGATGTGATGACCTTGTCAACGGATACGTGTGTCAGCATGGTGGAGATACTCTGGAGGTAGAGAACAAAACACTCCCTCGCGAAAAGCGTCACGTCGCTGCCTATGAATAGCCTAAAACAACGACAGTTAGTTATGGCTTGATACTTTGAACTAGGCACAGGCACAGCTAAGCCTAAGCAGGATGCGTATGGGTCCCATGCCATTTTATGGCCATGGACTATGGGCCATTTGGCCTTTCTATACTTCCATGGGCAGCCTTTCCCTAAAAACTCCTTTGCTTTGTCTTTACCTACTCGCATATGCTAGTCTCGTTTCATCGGTCTAGCCTATCTTTATAGCTATTTCGCACCAGTAAGCGTGTGGGCATGGATAACGTACATTTTCTAGCATTGATCATGGGTAGATTTCATCCTTTCCCGTTGAACAATGACCAACTTGCATTTTGTGATGGTTGTAAAAAGGCCCATCACCCAAATCTATCAACAATAAGTTGGGGTCATGGCCTCGATGGGAACATTGTCATCCAATGTTTTATCAATACGGCGGTTTATGATAAACTTACCATTTTTATCAAGCTTATATTGGATGCATCTCTTTCATTTTATAGTTTTAACATGTGATGCTTTCTTAAGAATTGCTTCTCATCGTGTAAGGAATCATCGGGCAAAGTTAGAACATGATTTATTATCTTTAATAAATTTTACTATTTCGGATCATTTTACATTTGGTTGAGTTAAGACTCCTAATTGGAGTTTTCAGAATTAAGGTCTCACTAGCAACCTCTGAGTTTTTCGATTTTAAAACATATAAATGCATGTGTGATTGCATGTTCTAATCGAAAAGTGTTTGGTAACACAAGATGACATCCAATATGTGAGTATTAAAGGGTTGGGGTATTACAATAAGCGCATTCAAAAGTGTGTTATCTACTAAGAAGCCATGTAAGCTACACACGTTGATAGCCAATTCCTGCGCATGTTGCACATGCGTTAAAAAATAGAATGTAAGAACATTGCAATAGCATGGAGTTTGGCACACATGGCATGTTGAACATCTTTTTTCATCAATGGAAAAATGCAAATATGATCCCATGCATTCGAACACATGAATTTCACATTTGGGAGCTTGTAAATTGAGGTAAATGAGAAATGAAATTATAGGTAAATAATTTAGGAGTAAATGGCTTACTCAACATGTGTTTGGATGTGAGTAAATGAAATCAAATGCATTTAAAATCTAAATATTTTATTTGGATAGGAGTAAATTGGGAAATTTGGAATGTATTAGAAATTTTCAATATATTCACGGTAATATATGATATTTCAAATAAGTTTTAATATCTCAAATTAGTGTACATATGTGATATTTAGTAAGTTGATTGTAACACAAGCCTATTGAAATATATGATTTAGCCAAAAAATTAATCTTGAGCCTCAGGTGGACCACAAACAAGCAACCTGCCAATGCTTTTTTTATCCATCTAGCCAACCTTTAGATACTTTGAATCATTTTATTGGTGTGATTTTAGTAATGTAGCTAGTATTTAAATAGTTTTGAAGCATTACTAGCATGTCATGTGTAAGGCGGACACACACGTGTGTAGCCACCTTTGTTTAATTGTGTGGCTTTATAAGAGAGCTCAAAAAGGCATTTAATTCCTAATACTCTCTTGTAACGAGGATTTCATTTACAAACCTACCTTCCATTTGCACACGGAATTTGCGTACATTTGCTTCTATTAAAACATATTTAAAATACCATTTACTCCCAATTTCCTCCATTTAGCTTCACTTGATTCTATCTATACGGATCCTAAGGTTGAACCATGTGAGGCCCATTGCGACGTGTGTACGTCATCCAACTGGCCACTAGATGCGCCCAATGTTAAGCTATTAAGTATCCAAAACTCAGGGGATCCACACCATAGGCAACACGAGTTGCTTGTAGAGGTAGCCTACCTTAGAAACCTTCGTATTGCTTGTAGACACCAACATACGTGCTTTATACATGCCATATAATCCCGACATCAGGCGTACCCCACGGATATGAGGCTACACCTGAAAGTCACGCCATTCCATTAACTCGAGCGGGCACAAAAACCACACCACATTCATTGTTAGGCTTTCCATAGGATTTTAAATCGTTCCCTGTGGCGTAGACCACCTGAGTTTTAGAATGAGGTGAACACAAAACACCCTAGGGTTGGTATATCTATAGCCGGTTAGTACGGGACCATATCTAGCCTGGCACAGTCCCACTTGTCCAGGTATGCTACATGAGATTTTGGACCCGGAATCGACCGACTTGCGAGTACCCATGGGGTTTTGGAGCTCTGGTACGGATCGGGCCTGTACAGCTTCAATATTCGGTCAGGTCGAAAGCCGACGAAAAGAGAAAGTTGAGAGGCGATGTCCGGACGGAAAGAAGAAGCCGAAGAGACGTGGATGGCTGTATCAGTATGGTTTGAAATGGAAAGAAAGTTCCAAATAGAGTGTTCCTATATTGCAATTGATGATCCACAGCACACATGCAAATATTCTGCAATTATTGGAACCGTCCTTTTTTCCGTTGTTTTTTTTTTTTTTTTTTAAATTAATGTAACAGAGAAACTGTCCAATACTTATCATTTAAAGATGTATCTTACTCATGATTTTAAAAGTTGAATGTGAACCGTTAATCGAATGCTACCGGAGCTTTGCAAATTCCACTAGTCTGTGCTAGTCAGCTATTGCATCCTCCACCACGTATGCCAGCTTGGCAGCTAGGTGAAATATCTGAGCCATCCATCAAAAAGGTACCATTATGTTGACCCCTATCCTGAGAATCGAGTAGGTTCACTAGTCAGGTGGGCCACATTTAACAAATGATGGTTGTGAAAAGGTTGGCTGAAGTTTTAATGTGTCTGCTTATTTCTAATATCATGGCATACCCATTGAGTGGACCATCTTTATTCTTTAGGCAGTAACATCAATACAGTGAGATACACCTGATGGATGGCCTGAATATTTCACACGGCTGCCATCTTGGCGCATGGGGGGCGTGTACATTAGCTGACTTGTAAAGGCATGTGGGCAAGCAAATTAAGTTCATGCGCGGTTGCGCGTGTATGACCCTGGCCGTTAACATGCCACTGCAAACATTTGCAAGAGGCTGGTGGTCGGTGCTCTGTGTGCCCGACCATGATGTATGTATTTTATCCATGACGTCCATCCATTTTTCCAGATCATTTGATGGCATGATCTCCAAAATTAGGGGGATCTAAATCTCAGATGGACCACACCACAGGAAAACAGTAGTGATTGAATGTCCACCATTAAAAACCTCATAGGGCCACTGTAATGTTTATCTGACATCCAACCTGTTGAGTAGGTCATAAAGACCTGGATGTCAGGAAAAAACAAATATCGGCTTGATCCAAAACTTTTGTGGCCCCCAAGAAACTTTCAACGGTGGGTGTTCAATCAACACTGTTTCCTATCCTATGATGTGGTCCACTTGAGATTTGGACATACTTCATTATTGGGATCATACCATAAAATGATCCGGAAAATAGATGGATGGCGTGGATGAAACACACACATCATGGTGGGGCCCACATAGCACCGACAACTAGCCATTGGCTAGTGGCAGGGTCACCAGCCAAACAAAGTCCAATCCATGCCGTATGTAATGAGGGCCACAACAGGTAGATCATATGACAGGAAATACAGGCCAGTCCACTCATCAGATGGACCACAATACATGAACAAGTATGTGGATAAAAGTTAGCCATGTACTAGGACAGTCCCACCGGACTTCTAACACTGGGTTTCTAAAATAGATCTGCACCGGCTTCTACAAGGTTGAATCTGAGTATGCCCGTCGTAATCCATCGTGAGTTCGTAAGGCAAATAAAATATAGTGAAGGTTTGTTTGTCAACGTAGATTTGGAATACCCCTGAATTCATATCAAAATTTTATTAAGTACATGAATCTTCAATGTGTTTGGCAATATGAAATTGAAATCCTATAGAATTAAAAATTTATATTTAGCATCTTGTTGGTTAAAAAAGAATTCTATAGTTTTAAGGTATGATAAATCTAGTGAAATAAATCATTTTTAATATTTTAAAATAACATACATGTGTAACATGTTAGACAATTATTATAATTAACTTATTTGAAATATGTAGAGGAATTCTAAGCTAGGGGTAACCCAAAAAAGTCAGCTCATCGATATTTATAATTAAATTAAAATACTACATGCTCAAGTAATAAAAGCTATTCATTTGAATGTATTTCTTTGTAATTTAAACCCACACAAAACTCCAATTATGCTTTAGAAAAAAAATACACTTTTGTTGAAAAAACAAGTAATTATTATCAAAGCCTATCATAAATAAATTATTCTATTTATTTTTTATTGCTAACAATTGTCAATTATTACTTTTGTTAGTCAATCTTAACCATCCTACTCATGGCTTTGGAAGAGGATGGCTAAAAAATGGCCAAATCATGGATGGATTAGATTTTCACATAGTATCTCATGAAATGTGTCACGGACATGATAGATATTCAAATAGGTTGATTAACCATCTAAATAATACAATGCAGCTAGGAGCACTGTAATTTATATAGTGCTATGAGTGCACTGGGGCAGAGAGAGGCCTTGAGTAGGGAAATGGATTGCATCCAGCTCTGTGGGTTGCTGCAACCCCCAACGCTGTGAGACCTACCAAGATGCATATGTTATATCCACTTTGTCCATCCATTTCGTTGCCAACTTATTCTAGGTATGAGCCGAAACATAAGGCATATCCAAAGTTCAAATAGGCCACGACAAAGAAAATAGTGGAGATTGAATGCCTGCAGTTAAAAACTTCTCTAGGGACAAGTTTTGAGTCAAGTTGATTTTTTTTTGTTGTACCTTCATCTAGGTTGGAGTCACCTTATGAACATCATGGCGGCTGCTGAGAAGGTTTCAATGATGTGCATCATTATCTCAATTGGATTCTATGGTGTGGTCCACTTGAAATTTGGATTTGCCACATGTTTGGTCTAATGCTCCCATTGATACTATTGACAGATGACTTAAATCTGTGATTGTTTAGGCTACTCGACCGGTCGAAGGGTTGGCTTAACCGGTCGAGGCCTTCTTGACTTGAAGTCCAGTAAGCAGTATTTTTTGGTGTCCAGGCCGCTCAACTAGTTGAGGGTCGGGCTCGACTGGTCGAAGGGGTCCTTCGACCAGTTGAGGCCTGGCTTGACTAGTCGAGGGTTACGCAGCCCACTCGCGGATTGCGTAAATTTGATGCGGTTTCCGGAATTTTTCAAATTAGGTGCATAAGTGGAGTTTTCTAAACTATAAATAGGGGTCCCTAGGGCTATTATAAAGTATTATAAGGCTTCCTAAAAATTTTCTAAGGGTTTCTAAAAGGGTTATCGGGTTATCAAAAGGTGTAGTAAGGGTGATATTTGAGATTGTTCGAATCGGGTAAATCCTCTCTTGTAATTTATATTTATTTCATAGTGGATTTCTGTCGCTTTGTGCCGTGGTTTTTTTTTTTTTTTTTTTTTTTCCAAAAGAGTTTTTCACGTTAAATTTTTGTGTTCTCTTGTGATTGCTTGTCGCTCTTGAATTGCTATCCTAGATCTAGATCTGTGTGATTCCGCAGCACAAACCCCCAGCAGATACGTGCGTCTCATATCCGTATTGGCTCGATACTGTTAGACAGGAAACATGCCTATATCAGCTCATCACAAAAAAACAAAAAAAAACAAAAACCATATGAGCACAAAAAGGTTGAAATTGACACTATATTCTCACTTTTTTTTTTTTTTTCATTTCTTGCTTCATTTTTTAAAAATTCTGCAACAATAAATTGTTAGAGTGATACCATGCTCAACTTGTATCTTGGATTTATGTAAATATCATAGGAAAAAAATAGAATAAGAAAAGAATAAGAAACTGCTTCAAGGGTGGTGGGCCTCCTCAATTCTTTTATTTTTTTCATAAATGACTCTCTCATAAATACATCACTCTTTATTCTCCATTTCTAACTATTTCTATGAAGTAACAACTAAATTTTAAAGCAAATATTTAAATTTAAGTATAATAACTTAAATAAATAATTAATATTAAAGTGATCATTTTATTCAAGCTTCAAACTTCCAACTTCCTAAATATAGGGAACAACGTGAAAAGAGAATCAATGCGATTCCATTTATTCCACATGTGTGCATGATTAGTAGGGTTCACAATATTCCCCACCATTTAAAAAGTAAGTTCATCTTTGAAACCCATAGTAATGGCTAATTACACTTTACAGTGGTGACTCATGCTAAGCTTTTCATCACAGTTATAGCACAGTCCATATCTTCAACATTTTTGCATTTCTTGTAAAGTTAGCCACTTAATAGGGGGTTTGCCCTGTTTGGCTGAGTAAGTCATGGTAAAGGTACCATTAACATCATATTCATAGTCACCCAACAAATAGGTTTAAAAAAGGGAGGTTAGTTACCATTTAAATCTAAATCTTTCTATAAACTTATTATACAAGCATTGCGCGTGGGGTCCATAAGGGTGTGTGAATGACATTCAAGGTAGCCCCAACTTCAACAAGGTAAATCAAATAGTTAGGATAATCCAACTAATGTAATTTTTGATTTATTTTCTATTAACATTTAGGCTCACGGTTCGCACGGTCCAAATTGTCACAAATAGCAGAGGAGCAACTGCATTTAGAAAAAGATGGTTCACCATTGTGGAGCCTAGGCCAGCCCCGCGCACATGCGCAACTAGCTACTTCTTGCTAAGTGTGTGTTGGGTGCAAGTTCTGCAGTGGGGTCATCTCAGCAAGACCCATAAGTGGGCCCACTTAAAATAGGGTTGTTGTGTTTTTAAAAAGTGTTTTAAGGAAAAAAATAAAATATTTCAGGATTTACCCTCTACATCTTTCCCTCCAAACTTTTTAGCTAAAGCTCTTTTTGCTCTACATTGCTTATTTTTTAGTCTAAAAAACTTTCAAGTGGTTTATAAGTAGGAGTTGAATTAGAAAGTTTGACCCCGCAAGGGACATGTAAATTTTTAGGTGTGTATCATCTCTTTAATTTTTCTCTCTCTTCGCTCTAGCCCAACAGTCATAGTTGTTGAAGGCCCGGTCATCGAGTTCGACTTAAGGCCCAATGGTAATGTCTCTTTGGGCCCAATGCCCACGATCTCCACAAAAGGGTATGATTACACCCATGTTCGAAGTTTATTTAAAGATTTCATCTCTCTTGGTTTTTAACATCACTATATTTCTTGTTTTTTTTTTCTTCTTGAATCTCTTTAAGTCCTTTGTTTTTTACTCTTTTTCATTCCGGTTCAAAACTGCAAGGTGGTTTAGGATCATATCTGCTATTGGATAGTAGTCGTTGTGTTGTATCACAGCTGTTGACTGTCCAAGATTCCGAGTGCACTGCATGGAAGGTAGATACAACTTTTAAGCCCAGTGATTATAAGTCAGCCTCAACTTTGTTAAAATTCCATTTTTTCTTTCGTTTTTAATTAATTTTTTTTCTTTCTTTCATGTCATTTTCTTTTAATCAGACATAGTTTATATAGTTTAGAAAACCCAAAACCTAATAAGGGTTTGGGTTGGTTTTTGTTCACCAAAGCTGACCATTCAATAATTCAGGTCCAAGTTTTAGATCCAAACTTGATAATGGTTGGGTTAGGTCCAATCATACATTAAGTAGATTCAATCCATCTGAAATGATAGACAAGTCAGCCTTAAAGAAAAACAAATATTATATATAATAATATTTAATCATTAGAAAATAATAGACAAGTCAGCCTAAAAACAATACTATTATATATAATAATATTTAATTATACATGTAAGGGGATGTAGCTCACATGGTAGAGCGCTCGCTTTGCATGCGAGAGGTACGGGGTTCGATACCCCGCATCTCCACTTTTCCTTTTTTATAATTCTTTCTATTCATTTCATCTTTACTTTTTTATTTACTATTTCGTTTTTTAATTTATTATTTATTAATTTCTTTTTTTCATTCATTTTCAATGTTTTTTTTTAACATTTATTTTATCTTTCTTTTTTTAAAATTTATTATTTCGTTTTTAATTATTATTTATTAAATTTCTTTTCTTTCATTCATTTTCAATGTTATTTTTTAACATTTATTTTATCTTATTATTATTATTATTATTTATTTATTATTTCGTTTTTTAATTTATTATTATTATTTATTTCTTTTCTTTTATTAATTTTCAATGTTATTTTTTAATATTTTTTTGCGTGCGAAGAGAACGAACGAGGCTGGTAATTTATTTATTTTTTGCGTTTTTAATTTTTATTTTATCTTTTTATTATTATTATTTATTTCTTTTCTTTTATTAATTTTCAATGTTATTTTTTAACATTTATTTTATCTTTTTTTAAATTTTTTTTTTTTAAATTTTAACGTTATTTATTTATTTATTTGCGTCGAAGAGCCTGAACGAGGCTGGTCGCTGTATAAATCCCTTTCTCCCTCCATTTTACCTTCCAAAAAAACAAAGCCTTCCTCCCTCTCTTCGTCTCTCTTTGCGATGGCCTCAAACTCACCTTCAAAACGCAAAAGATCGCGTTCTCCAAACATTATTCCGGTAAGCTCCCCAGACAACCTCGAAAACTGCAGCGATTCCGAACTCTCCAGATCAAAATCCAGAAGGAAATTCGACCTCTCCGTTGACGTCTGCAAAGACTACATCAGAGATCACTGCAGACGCTCTATTATCGACTGCAAATTCGCACATCCCCACCCTTCCGTCACTATTGAACGGTAGATAGTTCTTCACTCCTCCCAACCTCTGCCGTTCTTGCAGTTTGATTTGTTTAGCGATATACAGGGCTTCTTTTCAGTTCTTCTCCAACCAAATAGCCACACAAGCCGATTGATCAAGAATCGAAGAAGTGTTCCACTTCCCACACGTGCGCGCTCCACAATTCTGCACGAGAAAAAGGCGCAATTTTTTGGGCTTATCTCTAATTTCCTTTTCTTTCAGTCGTTTGGATGCCTGTAACTTCTCTAAAATGTAAGTAAGTTACAGGTGACTTAGTTACAGTTGGTGTTTGGGGGAGAAAAGTCACAGGTGACTTTCTCTCAACCTGTAACTAAGTTACAGGAGAAAGGGCTGAAAATCTTACAGGAGAAAAAGTCGTTTTTCAAGTTACCTGTAACTTAGTTACAGGTAACGGTTGGAATTTTTGAAATGCAAAACCTTGGAAGAATCGCACCTGCATTGAAGAAGCATACCTACCTTCTGACGGAGTGCTTCACTGAAGGGCCATTGAAGGCTACAAGCGGCCATGAAGGCGAGGCCATTGAAGTCTCTCAAGCTACATGCGGCGCAATGAGGGCTACGAGCTGATAAATTTTCAACGATTCTCTATTTCAAACTCTATCTGGCGTGAATATCTAACTTATTACCTGTAACAAAGTTACAGGTTATCCAAACACAAAAACAAAGTTACCTGTAACTAAGTTACAACTTACATCCAAACAGGATTACCTGTAACTTAGATACACCTGTAACTAAGTTCATGTAACTTACTTACAACTTAAAAAAGTTACAGGCATCCAAACAGGCCCTATGTTTGGAAGTCAGTCTTAGATTTTTCTTGCTCAAGTGTTTTCTTATTTTAGATATCCTATGTCAGAAAATAAGCATTGTTAGATTTTCTCGTTTAAAGAATTTTCCTATTTTGGAGATCTTGATAGCTAGGAATTCTATCTTTAGATTCTGTAGATTATGTTGAAGATTGTAAGCATTCATTATAAACAAGGCTCAAGCCTATGGAATAAGACTCAGTTGAATGGTATTTTCTTTGAGCAAATTCTCTTGTTTCTCCACGGTAGTTGTTGAAGGAGGGGAGGTGATCTCTAGTATAGGACTAGAGGACTGATGAGCTTGCTCACAATCATTGCATTCTCTTCTTTTTTGTGATTCGAACTTCAATCCGGTATGTTGAATCTTATTGCAATTAGTTTCTTCCTTGATCTAGTTGCATTATCTTTGTTCCATTGTTTAATATTGAAAAATCTAGGTAGCCATTTGGTATTGTTTTAGAATTGTATATTTCAGCTAATTACACAAAGTTTCTATTCACACATTGAAATCGTATGCAATGTGTGTAATCTTTTTTATGTTTAGATTTTTTTTTGCTTTTGGGTGATTCTCATTTACACATTATGTAATGCATGATTTTACTTTTCAGTCGCTAAAAGTTTATTTTATTAAAGGCTGTGTTTGGATATCAAATGGATTTTGCAATAATTACCAGTCAACTTTGTGAAAATGAATCATTGCAATGTGTTTCCAGTTACAAAATTGTTTATGTCTGTTATGTTATTGTAATTCTGTTTGTTTGAGGTCCACTTAAATTCAAATAATGTCAATTTCTTGGAATGATTTGGCTTCGGGAATTTCACTGTTGCAACATAACTATTGTGATTCAATTTCACATCCGAATACAGCCTTAAGTACAACGTGTTGAATACTATAGGATTGAAGTTTATACGCGATAGGACATGCAATATGTTCATTCCTAGATTACCCAATGGGTGAGTGAAACATGAAGGGTGCTGTTTGGATGCATTGTCAAATTGAACTTCAATTGTTAGTCTAATAAAGTGGAAAGAAGACCAAAGATTGTGATTTCTTTCCTTGTCATTCATATTCAATTACATTACTTTCAAGTTGGACTGGAAGCAAGTTTCTGTGATGTTGAGGGCTTCTTAATATGGTACAAGGAAGGATTATTAACTTTGGTTGTTTACATTTGATGAAACTGCTTGTTCGCAGTTCAATTCACTTTGGCATCCGAACACAGCCTAAAGGAACTTGGATTTGCTTGATTCCTGCTTTGAAAACACAATGATTGGAGACAATTTAAGTGAAGGTTTTGTGTTATATTTCTACAAAGATCTCACTGTTATGTTCTCATATTGGAGAGTCCTTTGCTTGATTAATGTTACTGTAGTATTTAATAAGGTTGCTAATTTATGGACCTTTTGAACCATTCAACCATGTTTGTAGAACAAAGTCATAGCATGCGCCGATTCACTTCGGAATCAGTGTTTCCGAGGAAGAACATGTCGCTACTACCATCCTCCACCTCATATACAAGAGTATTTATTCCTCCTTCATGTACTGTTTCAATGTTGCAATATCAGCCGTGTGATGCTTTCTTGATCATTCTCCACCGTTTTCCAGATAAAGATGGGGTGACTTGCAAGAATCGTAGTGGTGTAGTTTCTAGAAAATGAAATTTAGGGCATTTGTGCTTGGAAAATTTCCTAAATGGTCTTTCTGATTTTCCTTGATAGAGTGAGATGGTGGAAAAGGATTCATGTAGCTGACCCCAATTAGTTGGGATAAGGCTTAAATGATGATAATGATGGTCTTCCTTATTTTGCTTTAGGTCACTCAGGTTGGCAGCTGGTATACAGGAAGTCAAAGTTGAAATGGTAAATGTTTCCTTCATTCGCTCCATTTTTATACACGCAAATGATTTTCACATTCTGTCCTTCATTTGATATGATTGTGTGCCAGAAAATGATGCCCATCCCAAGCATTACAACAAATATGATGTTGAACTGTGGTGCCAATTATTTCTATTGTTAGTTATTACGCTGGAGGTAACTTCGATTTTTTTCCAGCTAGTGATATTGAGGGATTCATTGAGCTAACTGGATCGTATACAGGAACTAGAGTCCATTCAGCTACAAGTCTGCTTATACTTCTAAGATGTGAAACTATAGATGAGCTTGAGTCTCTTCTTTGTTTCTTATCTTTGTTGATTTGTCCTAGGTTCCATTGTCTTTCATAAGGTTGATAAATTATTAGATATGGTGGCAAGGCAGCTCAATTGAATAGTTGCCTTGTAGCCTTGCATGCTTGCATTGATGTCTTTATCTTTGAACCATAAATTTTTGTGGTTCATAATGGGGCATTCCCTGTATCGAGAAGACGGAAATAATGCAAATCTTTTTGGAATATATTGCAATTGGTTATTGTTCAGGACAAACTTGATGTATCCATTGGCAGTAAGCAGATCATATAGTCAATGCTCATGTATCTGTACACAATTTATGTGTTTATTTGTATATGGATATTGTATTGAAAGGACTGGATGCCTTAATTAGCCCATGCCAGTTGGTAGGCGGTGTTTACCCACGGTCCATATTCGCCTTAATGTCACATCTTCTTTCTCGTCTACTATAGTTGGTGATGTAATCCTATCCATTGGATCAGCTCAATCATCATTGGGCTCCAAATGGATCTGCATGTTTGCTTCTCTTGCCTCATTATAAGCTTAGATATTTATTGTGCCGTCTATCTGACCATGGATCTTCTAACCATCTGCTATATTCGTTGTTGCGATGTGACTAACATGTCCACCTGGATTTTCACAAACTCTGTGCTTGGCAATCTGACTGTTGAACTGTCCAGTTCAGCTTTTAACACATCATATGATCCATCTTCCAGTACACCAACAGGTTCTTCTGGACCCATTAATTGATTCTTCAGTCATTTCCTCAATTGGTCCATCAGTGGATCCATTTCAATTGTCGGAATCAGTGTTCCCATTTGTCAGTTTACCCATCATTGTTTTTCCCCAATTCTGTAGATCCTTCACGTAATCTGGCTATCCATCAGTAAATCTTTCGAGAAACTCTTTGGTCAATTTGGACCTTGGTCCATTGCAGATTCAATCATGGTGCCACCCTTAACTTCATATATTGAAGCTTCTCTGATTATCTCTTGATTTCTCTTGTGGTTGTTCTTCTAAAGGCTTATGTTTTCTCAGGCATGGTTTTCATTATGACTTGTTCTTATCCTTTGTGAATGAGTGAGTTATCTTCTCCTCATCATGGATGGCTTTTCGATTTGTATCCATAGTTTTCCAAGAAGCGTATAGCAAGGATCCAGGGGAATGACCTTGAATGACACGTCTTCTAAATACTTATATCCAAATGAATCAGTTAAAAGCAGTGTATTAAAAGGCATGGGAGGCTCATGCCTTGAGGCTCACCTTGGGATGAGGCTCTCCCAAGACGCCCAGAGGCATAGATTTTAATAATTAATACAAATGAGGGTTACACACTAGGCGAGGCACATTAGAGGTGTACGGATCTTGTACACTTTATGTCTGTCAATTTGCTTTCTAGTTTTTAAGGGTGGTAGTTGTAGAGGAGAACATTTTTCTTTACTAAATTTACTTATATATTTTTTCCTTTACCGCCTTGAAACCAATAGTTGAGAAATGAGTTCAACAAGACATTCTAGAGGTACTTTCAATCCCACTTTCAATGCATATGGTTGGGTGAGTATCATCTGCAATCTAGATGGTTGGATGGGCCCGATCTGTAATCTGGATGGTGGGGTGAGCTGATATGCCAATGTTCAGTAATGGGGCCAATATGGACCCTGATCAAATGATCAGACTGCTTCTCTCTCTCTCTCTCTCTCTCTCTCTCTCTCTCTCTCTCTCTGACTTACATGAAGTATATGCTGATGTTTGTTAGTATTTTTTATTTTTCTACATTGCCGAATGTTATGCTGGAGTACATAATAATTTTCGGTAGAGATTAGAGTACATAACCATTTGGTATTTGTCATTGCAGGTATGTAGGGATTTTATGAGGGGTCGATGCTTAAGAGAACCAAATGAATGCCGATATGCTCACCATTCTCCTGCCATTGATGACCATGCCATTGTAAGTTCCTTCAAAGTTTCTTGCTTAAACGTGTGTCATTTATTTTTTATTTTTTTGGCTTTGGCCTTACAAAGTTACAATACTGTGTAGATGCACTGTATACCTGAAGAATATCAATATTGCACCTGCCTACAAAATTAGCTGGCTTATGCAGTGATGATTCCTTCATCATCTGATTCATCTCACTCGTAGAAAATATGTCCATGTACTGCTGTGATGCAACGGGACTAGTGACCTAGCAAATTAATCCTCAAAACAGAAAACAAACAAACTTATGGAAGAACAAATGCAAGCAATAAAAAGTGGTTCCTCCACCTTGGAGCAAAACCTAATATAGAGTTTCATTAACATCATCAAAAGTCTATTACAGATCTCAAACCAAACTTCTATACTAAAACCTAATCCCTACAACTAATCTTTACCATCTTACTATAAATTCAATGACTTATGGTCTTTACCATTCATAATTGCACAATGTCCAAACTACCCTTAAGAAATTTGAAGTACAAAAAATTTCCGTAAATTTGTCACTAAGTTTTGGGGTCAATATTGAGGCCTGAAATGATCAAACCTTGCAAAATATATAGAGATAATTGTCATAGATGTCGAAGAGATGTTCAAAATGATCAATTGGTTGCTTCAAATTGATAATTGGGTGCAAAGTTATTCCTCCAAATGTGTAAATTGTGCGTCCATTGGATGGTGCCTTCTGTTTTGGTGCCAAAATTTCCTTGATTGTGCCTCATGCTCCATGCCCTTTAATGATCTTGATCATTTCCATTTCCAGCTTTTCAGTCAGCATCAACTAATCATTTATCTGGATTGACCAATGGTTGACCACAATAAACTTTGTTGCTTTTATCTTCTTGCAGCTTCTGGTACTCGTCTGGAACCACACACACACACATCATAATATTAGCCCACAATTGGGGTTGGGTTTTTTATATACATATTGAAAATCATAAAGTGCAAATGTTTTCACGACAATCACAGTGCAAACGACCTATATGGGCTTAACCATGATGTCATGATGACATACACTCACAACCATCATGCATGCCTCCCATATTTCATGTCAATCCATGACTCAGGTGGACCATATCATGGGGAACACTTGAGAGAGCACACCGTCTCCCTCCAAATGTTCCTGCTTGTGTGTCCCATGGCCTTAATCATGGATTGCCCTTTTTCTGGGCCCATGGCCAAACAAGGGATGGCGAGCATGATGGTGGGAGTGGCTGTCATAAACACATTGTGGTAGGTATAGTAAAAATGTTTGCACTAGACCATGACCCTATATATTTGTATGGGTGTGTGGATTGTTGAAATGCTAACAGCCCCACATCTATGAGGAAGTTAGCAACATCCCCAAAGCTTTTAGACATTGGACAACCAATTTTCAAATTTGAATAATCCGTACAATCATACAACTAGGGGCAAGCCATTGTGCAAAAATCACGCCAATTGGATGATCACCATGGAAAATGGACAATCAAGATTGAGGGAGAATCAAAATTGGTCCAATCATCATCTTGAAATGTCCATTCACTAGATCCCACTTTTATTGCTTTTGATTTTAAAGCAGCACTTTGGTATGATGATTCTCACCATGCAATCTATGGCTTGTTGAAAGCAGGCAGTTGTTACAAATTGACCCCATGCAAAGCGTTATGATCATATGATCCCTACGATTCCTGCACCATGCTTTTTCCCAATGGTAGTATTGAATGAACCATCTTGATTGATGAATCGGTCTCCCACGTGTCATTAGGGGATGTCGTTAACATTCCCATGAAGTTGGGGACATTAGGTACGGTTGTGAATGTCTTTTTCATCTTGATTGAGTGTGTTGACCATCACATGATAAATTATGTTTCTCATAGCTTCCAATAGTTTATTTTTTTGAGAGAATGAAAATAAACCAAAACGGAAACAAGTTCTCAAAACAAAGGGCATACGTGCTGCGAACACCATCTTTAGCTAACATCAACATTGGAGTTTTCCTCTCTACCAACATGGGCCAACTTGATTTTTTAACCTAGAGGCAAGGTCATAGGCACAATATGACATTTGTTGAGTTACCTTCCATGACCACCAATCTAAAGTTCTTGAAGCTTCCTTAGGGCCTTGGCTTCCATGTCAGAAGCCTCCCAACCAATTGGGTGAGAGAAGTGCATAAGAAGAATCTTGATGTGGACATCAATGGTGTGCCCTTTAGAGTGTATCAGAGGAGGAGGCGTTGCCGACAAAATACTAGAGTGGAGAAGTTGATGTGAATGGACAACGGGTCCATCAGACCCACTTTTTGACACGCTACGAGTGCAGGAGTGGCATGACCGCTCCTCGACCATAAATCCATGGGTTGGATTTCATACCCTACCACACGGGTGTTTACCCCGGCCATAGATTCATGGGTCGGATTTCACACCCTATCACATGGGTGTTTTAGTTTTAGATTTTTTTTGTTATTTTTCTTGTTTCAGGGGCTTTATTGCAACTTTCTTTATTTTTCGTCTTTTTGTTATTTTTCTTGTTTCCAAGGGCTTTAGTGCACCTTTACTGTTTCCATAGCTTATATATACGTTGTGAGGAACTCTATTTTTGTTATTATTGAATGAATAAGAATTCGTCTATTTTCTTCCTCTTTATTCAAGAGATTAGGGTTTCAAGATTGACCCTTAGGTGTTGAGGATTCCATCTCGATTTCGGGTTTCCCTCTTTCTAAGATCTTCGAGGTGTAAGAAAAGGTAAGAATCATCCTCCTCATTTTCTTTTGACGTCAAATGACCTATACCTTCTTCATCTCGAACCCCTCATCCTTCACCCCTTTCGTTTCTCTCTGGATACCCCTTTCTAGTTCGAACGGAAAAGAGGGATGGTTAGTCAGTAGAATCAGATCCAAGCTTACTCGTGGACTGACTTATGCTAAATCTGAGATATCCTCATATCCCGAGGTCCTCCATTTTTACTGTTTAAGGGACGTGATTCTGACGGAATAACCTCATCTTCGTGTTGAGATTTACCTAATCCCTTTGTTTGGAAACAATTAGTTAATTGGTGTATTTATTTGAATATTCTTTAACCTGATTATATATGCATCTAGGGTTAAGTTATAACATGTCCCTGCATCAAATCCTCCTATCATCTCTTAACGTTTACCAATTCCACAATTTCCTGTCTATAGAAGACAAATCAAAATTTAAGTTCCACTCACAAACATGCATCCATATTCCTTAAAAAAAATGTTTTTTTACATCTTGAATAATTTTGCATAATTTACCTTCTGTGCACAAATGCTCATTCAAACCTGCTCTTGTTCATCTTTCACCTAGGCAATTTTTCGAACATTTGATGTGCATCGTTTTCATCCACCTTGTCCTCTTTACGTTGTTTCTCTCTGTTACATCCTTTAAAAAAAAAAATAAAAATAAAATATTCCTTCTAAAAAATTGAAGAACCCAAAACTTCCTCCTTGTGATCGGAATCATTAGCAGCGGTTCTTTCAAGTTTCCTGTTACTCACCTTCACATCCATAGTACGGTTCTGAAACAGGCTTTGAAAATCTGTGGATTTCCTGAAGATCAGCTCCAGCACACGCCATGTTTTCAATCTCAAATTCTCTCGATGCATGGAAATATGTGCTAGTTGATCTTGTTGCTATAGATCTCCAATCACCTGCTTAATCTTCAGTTGATTGACCTGCGAATCACGGCTTTGAACAACATGGTTTCTTATGCAGTCCATTGTGAATAGCAACTGATGGTCTCAATGTCGGAGAATGAACTTGCTCCAATACCAAATAGATGGAACGAGAATGCAAATTACTAAGCTAATTGTGAAAGGAAAACGAAAACAAATTTATGTAAGGAATGCTAAAGAAAAGAGAAGCAGATTACTAAGCTAATTGTGAAAGGAAAAACAAAACAAATTTATATTAGGAATGCTCAAGAAAAGAGAAGCAGTCAACAAAAAGTGGTTTCTCCAACTTGGAGCAAAACCTAATTAACAATCTCATTAACATCATCAAAAGAGCACCTTTACAATATCTCAGAAACTATTATACTAAAGCCTAAAGCTGTAACTAATCTCAACTATTAATCTGACTGCACCTGATCAGTTATAATCCCAAGCCCCACTAATAATCTCATGATGTGCAAATTGTCCTTTTAAAAATTCAGAATTAGAAAAAGTAGAAGTTCGCCATAAAATTTGTCATTAGTTTTATGGCCAACTTCACACTCTTATCTTCTTGTGGCTTCTCAAACTTGTCTCGTGCCTTCCAAACCATATTTATTGGATTGTGTATATGTTTTGGTCGTATTCTTATTTAAGCTTTGGAAAACTAGTTTGACTAGCCTTTGACCACTTTTGACGTGCTCGACCGGCCAGGTGTTAGGCTTATGGATTCTTCTGTATCATTTTAATGGCATATCTTCTTTCTATCATTCCTATCTGTTGTTTGTCCATTTCTAGATAATTTTTATGGTCAGGTCATTCTTCGTTCTTTGTAAAGTTACTGATATGTTGTTCTACTTGCATCAGATATGACTTGAGTCTTTGACTAAAGAAACATTAATTTTTTGAATGCATTCTGTTTGGGAGCCGATGCTATTCATGGGCTGTAATTTTTTTTGTTTGCAAACTAATTTGCACCCATGTATGTGAGTGGATAAGTGATGCCATTCTTGTAAAAATTTTGCAAACCATATTTGTTCTTACTTTGTTTTGATTCATTTTTGTTCTTACACTTGGGTTATTCTTTTGCTTTTGAAGGTTTGCCAGGACTTTTTACATGGAAAATGCAAACGGAAATCTTGTCGATACTCTCATGTTTTAGCTCATGGAATGCCTCAGGTCAAAGATGCATACTTGTGATTTCTTCATTGTGATCTGGAAATTTTCATTTGTATTGTTTCATGTCTTCCTTTTAGCCTGCTGTGTATTTCTTGTTTAACAAAAAATTATTTCATTGCTTAACAATTGGATGAATGTAGTAAGTAGTAACTATGAGTTGGTTCGTTCATGTTGCCCCATGGATGGTGCTCTTTGAGGCAACATTTAGGTCTCAGGTGTGATCCCAATTTACCTACCCACAGAAAAAAAGGGGGAAGAAACTACTATTTGGTGTAATATACAATATATTGGAGTTGTTCTCCTATGCTTTATTGGCATGGAGGGAGGGGCTGGAGCTGGCTGGACCTCGTGATATTAAGAAATAATTTGAGTATTAAAAAATTATGAGTCTTAATGCTTTCTAAATGTCCAACCAAGTCTTAAAAATTGATATAACAGAAAATATTAATCCAAACATGAAAACATGACACAACAGTTTCATGTTTTTATGTTTTATTTGGAGAATTCATCACTGTTGCTATGTGCAACATTTTACTTCTCTGTCTGAGTTACAGTTCATTTGCAGCAACATGGAGCACCTATGAAGTCTCCTGGTTCTCGGCTTCAACTTGGAGATGGTAAGTTGTAAGGTCATAGGATCCAGCTGCCTATTGTGTTTTCTAAGATGTTTATGTTTTGCTTATAATTTCAATTGATGCTTCTGTTGATGATTGGAGCATCGTGATGCTTTTATGTGATTAGATTCCCATAGTTCACTAATTTTTCATGTTCAACTTGAATATAAAGAAATTGTTGCTTATTTTATATTTGCACTCAACGACACATACGTAAGAGCTGGAATTGAACATGGATGCTTTACTCTAGGAAAGCATTGATATATTGTTGATGTGGAGTCCATTGTTTTAGGAGATTTAAGCCTGGTGTTTGCAGGTTCTCTGGCACAATGTTCCAAATGTTCCCAAGTCCCAACATAGCCGGGTTTTCATTCTTCCCATCATTGGTTGCAATTGGAAAAAATACATTGTTTGTCTTGTGGATCAGTAGTGGTTATGCCGCCATTTCTTAATCCTTTGGGCATATCAATCAACTTTGTAGTTCAATTTACTTTCAAGGTTAGAAATTGATCATGCCTTCAATGAAGTCAGAGATAATTTAAGGTAACTGGAAAGTGCGTGCCCTTTCGCAAAGTTTGTTGCTTAATCTACTCCTTCCAATTGTTTTCCATTTTTGGGGTGCAAACCAATTTATGTGTAGTTCTCCAGGATTAGTTTGGTAATGGAATAACTTCTATCAGTGTCTGCGGATGTTAGGTGGGACTCATAAAGCATGTCCAAAACATGTGTTTTTATCCCACAAGAGTGATTTAATACAGAGAGAAGACATCGATCTTATCGTTTGCAGAATCTCAGAGCAAGCTGCAGACATATTCACAAAGCCTTTAAAGTTGGATGAGTTTGTGAAGCTTTTCAAGCTACTTTGAATGTGTTCCTTTGATCTTCCAATTTAAGGGGGGATGCTAGAGCCTTGGTTAAATGAAATAGAGTCTATATAATACACGCATGTAGAACACGAGTGTGTGAATCTGGAGTCTTTGGCATTTAAGAGTCTGGTGTCTTACGAGACTTATTACTTAAAAAGAGTATTGAAAAGTGGTAACTCATATGTTGAGTTTGAGATTGAATAAAAGCTCTTTGGTGATAGTTTTGTGTTGGATTTTCTTAGTATATGTGAACGTGTTTCTTACATGGTTTTGTTTGATAACAAAATATAGTGCAGTTGTGAGTGTTTTTTTCTCTTTTTATTATTTTATTCAATTTTAATATTTCCTGATATCTTTGCTTTATTTTACTGACAATTGCATTTTTTTTTTCCATTAAATAAAACCATGTAGGATATGTCCACATATTAATAAAAAAATTCCAACACAATGCTAGCACTGGAGAACTACTAAATCTCAAACTCAACACGCGTGTTATCACTAGTTGATACTCCCAAGTAATAAGATTCATAAGACACTGGCCTCCTAAATGTCAAGGACTCTAAATAGACATACTCGTATTTTATGTGTGTATTGTATGGACTTTGAGAAACCATTTACACCGAGATTCTAACACCCCCTTAAATCTGACGATCAAGTGAATGCTTCCCAAATAGCTTTCAAAGTTTTATGTACTCATCCAATTTAAGGTAGGGTGTTAGAGTTATAATGTAAATGGACTTTCGAACAGTCCATTATTCATGCGTCTTTAGACTTAATGTCTGCAAGATGTCATTGTGGTATTGGTTTTTAGGAGTCTATTGCTTTCAAGGTTTGTGTTTTTATCCCAAATGAGTGATTTGGTAAAGAAAGAAGTCATCAATCTTGTGTTTTGGAGAAAGCTTGGAACAAGTTGCAGACATATTCACAAAGCCCTTTGGTTGGACATGTTTGTGAAGCTTGTAAAGCTACCTGAAATGTTTGCTTTTGATCATCAAATTTAAGCAGTGTGTTTGGGCTTCGCCTAGAGATCTATGGGTTAGGACTCAAATTCCAAGCCCACTAGACAGTAATTCTTAGATTGGTATAGTAAAAGTTGTAGCTATGGTAAGTCGAGAATTACTTGACCAAACTTCTTTTAATAGCTGTACAAGTCATACCTTTTTCCAATCTGGCTCACATCTAAAAAGGTCCATTCTGCTCGTCAGATGGATCCCACCTTGTAGATCCTCTCATCCAAAAATTAGGCTAGTGCTTATCAAATAGACAATAATGTTAGTCCTACTCAGGAATCAGGATGGGCTTATTCATGTGTATGCGGCTAAATAATTGTATTCCCTGCAGGAGATGATGCATAGTTTGGAAGAAGCAGAATATGGAAATGCCATCTCTCCTTGTGGTGATGTATCGATCGGGTCCACCCATATACGGGCATCATGATGGATAGCTTACAAGTTAAAATGGAACTCATGAGACGCGCTTATCCATGACTTCTTCTACAATTCTTCCTCACAGCATATTTGACTGTTTACCTCCCCGCAGTCATGTTAATGGCCACATATCAAAGGGATAGAATTGTCTAATAGGTGTGATTTTTGAGACAAAACATCAATGCTAGGACCCTGCATTTTGGCAGACCAAGTTGCACATCACCCTGCCATGTGTACTATAGAGAGATGGCTCTACTATATTCTGGTTCTTTTGGCTACCCAGTATCATCTATTATGCAACAAGCACGAGAGGCCTAATATGAACTGTGTTAGGACTTAGGATCCTCTATGATGTTTGTAGAATAAGCTTATTTTATAACTCTTACTCATGGGCTTGCCATGTTGTTTCATAACATCCAACCTTTCTAGAAGGGTTGCCCCACCAGGAAATTAGGAGTCCTCACAAATTAGGCTGTTCCAACCATCATGTGGGCCGCCAGGTTAATCGGAAGTTTTTTGGGTGATTGTCCATTTTCTCTATGGTGTTGCCCATCAATCCAACATGCTCATCGAGTGAGCCCCACCGTGATGGTGGGATTTTCCAAAAATCAGGCCCGTGCAATCATTAGGTGGGCCACACCATAGGACAATGGAGAACCACCCAAAACCTCCAAATTAATGTGGTTGCCCACGTGATGGTTGGATTGGTAGAATTAAGATTCATGTGTTTTGTTCACTTAAAGATCACATGCTTATGATTTTTGAAACTTGCGCTCTATACAGTGGGGATCGCTGTGGTGAGAGAGAGAGGAGGAAGAGAGAAGAAGATGACAGGTATTCTAAAACACCTCACTCTTTTTCTTTTTCTTCTTCTTCTTCTTCTTCTTCTTCTTCTTCTTTTGGGAGTTTTCCTCCTGTGTTTTGTTTCGTTTTCTGTCTGATTAATAATATTCATGGCTTTCAAAATAAAAATAAAAATACAGTGGGGATCACCAAATGAACTGCTAATGAATTAACAATCAACTTCAGCTATAATACATGTTCATTAGTAGTCTGTCTTCTCACGTGATGTGCAATGCACATGTTTCAATTAGTTGGGATAAGGCTTAGATGATGATGATGATATGTGTGTGCACTTCTGCATGTGCGTTTGTGGGTGTGGTGTGTGTGTGTTTGTGTGAGACTCTACATGTTGTAGCCCATCAAATGAATGAAGAGGGCTGATTTTAGCACTAGGTGATCCTCATGGTGAGCCCAACCTATTGGATGGTTTGCATTTCACATACCCACGATGGTTGAACTTATTGACCGTTGGATGTTGCATGCTCATGACATCAGGCTGATCCAAAACTCAGGTGGGCTACGCTATGGGGAAATTTTGGGAGGGATACCCACCCATTAAAATCCTCCAAAATGTATGTGGGGCCCACTGCAGTGTATAAATGCCATCCGATGAAGCTAAGAGCAGAGGTTTATCTGTCTTTTTGTTTTTTCATGATTTTGAATGCACACATGGTGTTTTTTCTGTGTTGATTTTTCAGAAGAGTGTTACTGGTGTTATCTGCTGATATATAGTGATGCATACACAGATGCTACAACCTTACCTGTGTGCAAGGACTTCCTCAAGAGAAATTGTTCTCGTGATTCTTGTAAATTTGCTCATCCTGATCTTTGCACTGAGGTATATTTCTTTTAGAAGTTATCTCAATCTTATCTTTGGGAGTTCAGACCTAATTCTCTTGTTCCGATTGGCTCAGTAATTTTCATTTACTGTACTTGCTCCAATAGTCCTTGCGATTCAGCTGCATCTTTATCAGCTTTGTTTTCCACAGGTTATTGACAACCAAGTAGAAGTCTGTCGTGACTTCCTCCGAGGAACCTGTCGTCGAACTGGTTGCCGTTTCTATCACCCATTGGCTACAACTAGTACTGCAATGTCCAGTGGACTCAAAAGTCTGCCATTGTGCTAACCTTGGATGAAGCGTTCCAGGTATGGGTGAATATTTTCTTCTGGTTTACATGTTTGCTACTTCATAAGATTATGAAAATGCTGCTGATTTCCACCACTCAAATAGTTAAAATAGTTTCTTTATAAAACACAAGAGTGACTATGTTTTTAGATTAGCCAAAAGTCTGGGATTAAAAGATGGTCTAAGCACATAAAACTCTGATGTTATCCACAGTAGAAAAAAGAAAAAAGAAGGAAAAAGGCCTAAATACGCTCTATGAAACTATCCCTAACTTCTCATAAATATGGTTAAAATGCTGAAACTATCTTAATAAATGGCATTGATTTTTTTTTTTTTTTGGAAGTCTCTCTCTCTCTCTCTCTCTCTCTCTTTTGTTTTTAAATATAATAAGATGCCACTGTTACTAAGTACCATGCATAAGGCCAAATTGTTACAATCTGTTATTTATTTATTAAGCGATAAATTGTTACAATCTGTTACCTAATACATCTACGAATATGGAAAACAGAAGTGCTATCCATCTGTACCTAATACCGGAATCTCATAGAAAATCTGTGCAACTTCCCATACCGGTGAACAATCAGATAATTTCTTCTCAAATATAATTTCTTACTTCCTGCCTATCTTTCATTCTTGCAGCAGTTAATAGCTCCTCTAGTATAATAACTTTGTCCACATTATTCTCTTTAATTAAAGGGGGCTTTCTTAGTTTTCATGTTTTCTTTTAATCAATAGCAACAAGGATGTTTAAGACATACAGGAGGGTGCCAAGGTATATTATCCACCAAGCATACTCCAAAGTTTTTTCTTCTATTGTGGAAATGCTCCATTTGATGAGTTTCCCTTATCTGCCATTGAAGTTAACAGAATGACTTGCTGTATTACTTCAGTCTTTTGCTGCTGCCGCTGCCGCTGCTTCCTGCTGCACTGGCAAATTGACTGCTAAATTGTTGCATGCTCACGCGCAATATCAATTTTCAAATGTCCTTTGAAGGTTACTTATATTTGACAGCTTGGCTTCACTTTGTGATACGAGTCACTGCTAAATATGCCTTTGAAGTTTATGCTTGGATATTCCACCTCTCCGGCATGATGGAAGTTATGGTGGCATGTAGATTGCATGCTTGTACGCCTGTGTGAGCTTAGCAAAGCTAGTCTGGGTTGTTTTTGGTCATCAAATGTAGTTTTGAACCGATCTCAAATTGGTGGGAAAGGCTAAGAAGATGATGTTGAGATGGAATGTATTTTATTTAGTTTCTGTGAACTACCCTTAGTTTCTAAGTTTCCAAATGAAAGTACCATTCCCATGTCCATGGTTGACCAAAGGTGGGTTAAAAAATTACGAACTAATTTCTGAAAGCCGCACTGATGTCACAGTTGATCTTCTTTAATTGATGATAATATAACCTGTAATGTGTGTGTGTGTTGTGTGTGTGTGTGTGTGTGTGTGTGTGTGGTGTGTGTGTGTGTGTGTGTGCGTGCGTGGTGCGTGCGTGCGTGGGGGTGGGCGTGCGTGCGTGCGTGTGTGTGTGTGAGTGAGTGAGTGAGCAATGTAGAGGGGTGATGCACATGGCTTAAAGAAGTGACGTTTGTTCTCATAGGATACTTGGTGTGCGTGTATAGTGTGTGTGTGTGGTATCTAAATCACTAGTTTGAACTGCTTAAGTAAAAATTGAGCAATGTAGAGGGGTGATGCACATGGCTTAAAGAAGTGACGTTTGTTCTCATAGGATACTTGGTGTGCGTGCACTATACACGAGCTTTCAATTGATCAGGCAATCCAAACATCACTATTTGGATTGTTGGTTTTGGATGGTTGGGAGTGATGATGTGTGTGGCAATCAATCAGAAGTTTCTCTGCACTTGTTTCGCTGAGGTTCAATAGCAGCAGTTCTTTCTACTTGTCAAATGGTTATTCATTGATTGACGATAGCCCAAAAAGGAAGAATACTAGCAATGCCCAGGCTTACCCATCTGCAAACTCTCATCGGAATCCACTGATGAAACCATCTCTGACTATGCTTTCTAAAAAATTCAAAATTCGTTTGGTGGATCATGGGATGGACAAGCCGTATTTTGAACTAATAACCGATTAGCAAAGAATACTTTATCTCCACAAATAGTGCCATGGGCATTTTTCCTACAGGGCTCCACTCTCACCTTGGCAACATGATTGCTAGTGTTGGGATGCCTTGCACAAACCTTAGGATCTAACCTCCCGAAACAAACAGAATTATGGATAATAAAAGCAATGAAATAAATCAAAGCATCAATCACACACCACACGAGAGATTTTTACGTGGAAAACCCTCAAAGAGGTAAAAACCACGGGACCTCGTCCAGATCAACAATCCACTATGAAGTAGAACGTTTACAACCTTCTTCACTCACGCAGGAGTAGATAAACAATTAGAGAAAAAAGAAAACTAGAGAGATCTCACCGATCACAAGGACGTAGAAGCGCTGAGACGACGGCTCCCTTCCACAAGCTTCTCTCTCTCTTTCTCCCTCTCTCTCACCTTTGATAGCCCTAAACCTTTTAGTAAATCCCTTGCAAAGCTTTAGGAAACCCTCTTGCTATTTTGTGATACCTAGAAAAACCCTAGGCAACCCCTTTTATAGTTTTGGGAAACTCCTTTCCGCATCCCAGTTGCGAAAGGACTCAAATCCGCAGTTTCGCGCAAAATCGCGGAACAAACTGCGTAACCTTCGACTAGTCGAGACATCCCTTCGACCAGTCGTAGGCCCCCTTCGACCAGTCGAAGGTTCCTTCGATCAGTCGTAGCTACATTAAAAAACAGCAAAATTACTCGCTGGACTTTGAGTCGAAGTTTCGACTCGAACCTTCGACCGGTCGACCACCAGCCTTCGACCAGTCGAGCAGGGCTCTCGACCAGTCGAAGATGGGTCAAAATAACCCATCAAATCTCCCCCTTTTTGACCAGGAGGGATCCACCTTCTTCAAGCCAGTCAGGTTTCTACAAACCTCGAACTTGCCCTTGAGCAAAGCCTTGGTCATCATGTCTGACCCATTATCGTCCGTGTGGACTTTCTCAAGCTGTAACATTCTGTTCCAAAGTATCCCTGATCCAGTGATACCGAATCTCTATGTGCTTCGACTTGGAATGCTGACTTGGATTCTTGCTCAAGTGTATAGCACTCTGACTATCGCAATAGACCACGTGCTCCTCCTGCTTTAGGCTAAGTTCCTGTAGGAACCTTTTCATCCAAAGCATCTCTTTACATGCTTCTGTGACTGCAATGTATTCGGCCTCTGTCGTCGACAATGCTACGACCTTCTGTAGCTTGCTCTGCCAAGAAACCGCTCCCCCTGCAAACGTGAACATGAACCCCGATGTAGACTTCCTGGAGTCTATGTCACCTGCCATATCTGCATCTGTGTAGCCCTCTAACATAGGTTTTCCGTCACCATAGCATAGGCTCAACCTGGATGAGCCTCTTAGATACCGTAGTATCCATTTCACCGCTGCCCAAGCTCTTTACCAGGATTGGCAAGGTACCGGCTGACAACACCAACCGCATATGCTATGTCTGGGCGTGTACACCATAGCACCACTCACTTCTACTGCTGACGCGTAAGGGTATTTTCCTTCCTCTAGGGATTTCTGCATCTCTTCCACCTCTTCCTTCGTCTTGGGACACTGCCTGTCGCTCAATCTGAAGTGACCATCCAGTGGAGTACTAACCGGCTTCGCTGCATTCATATTGAACCGCTCTAGGACTTCTCAATATACCGCTCTTGTGACAGCCAAAGCTTCCTGCTGCTTCTGTCACGGGTTATCTCCATTCCTAGGATCTGTCTAGCCGGGCCCAAGTCTTTCATCGCAAAAGACTTGCCCAACTCCTGTTTCAGCCTGTCAATCTTCTTGATGTCTTTTCCCATGATGAGCATGTCATCAACATATAACAGCAGAACTAAGAAATCACCGTCTGGGAACTTACGCGTGAACACACAGTGGTCCGACTCCGTTCTGTCATACCCACGCTGTAACATGAACGAATCGAACTTCTGTGTACCATTGCCGTGGAGCTTGTTTCAGCCCATACAAGCTCTTCCTCAGCCTACACACCATATGCTCCTTGCCCTTGACTTCGAACCCCTCTGGTTGGTGCAGTGTAGATCTCTTCTTCCAGGTCACCATGGAGAAAGGCAGTTTTAACAATCTAACTGCTCTATTTCCAGATCCATACTAGCCGCCAACCCAAGCAACAACACCGTATGGATGTCATCTTCACCACTGGTGAGAATATCTCCTCGAAGTCTATGCCTTTCCTCTGACCAAACCCTTTCACCACAAGTCTGGCCTTGAACCTCGTCTGTGAATTCTTCTACTCAATCTTCTTCCTGAACACCCACTTGTTGCTCAGAGCTTTCTTGCCCTTAGGCAGTTTCACCATGTCATAGGTGTGGTTCTTATGCAAGGATTCCATCTCCTCTTGCATAGCTTTCAACCACTCCCCCTTATGCTCGTCGGCTAGGGCCTCAGAATAATCTTCTGGCTCTCCCCATCGGTTAACATAATGTACTCATGCGGCGAGTACCTCTTGGACGGCTGTCTGTCCCTAGATGACCTCCTCACCTGTGGCTCAACAGGTGGATCAAGTGGGGACTTCTCCCCTGGTCCATCTTCTGAAGGAACTCTCTCGTCCTCTGCACCTTGCTGTACTCCCCCGTCATCAGGCACTACGGGAGGAGTAATCGGATCCATGTCCTCTAGCTCACCTGAACTAGGCTGGTTCTTCTCTGGCTTACCAATGTCTTCGATACATTGATCTTCAAAGAAAACCACATCTCTGCTCCTGACGAGCTTCTTCTCTGTCGGATCCCATAACCTGTAACTGAATTTTTCATCACCGTACCCTAAGAACACACACTGCCTGATCTTCATATCGAGCTTGGACCTCTCGTCCTTTGGTACGTGAACGGATGCCCTGCATCCAAACACCCTGAGATGACTGTACGATGGATCCTGTCCAGTCCACACCTTCTCAGGCACTTCTCCATTCAACGGGGCTGATGGAGACCTGTTTATCAAATACACTGTCGTGCGCATTGCTTCTCCCCAGAATGTCTTGGGCAACTTCGCATGGGATAACATGCATCTGGTTCTCTCAACAATGGTGCGATTCATTCGCTCAGCTACACCATTATGCTGGGGGGTCTTGGGAACCGTCTGTTCATGCCGTATACCCTGGGACTTGCAGTACTCGTGAAAGTCGCCAATGTATTCACCACCATTGTCAGTGCGGATGCACTTCAATGGTCTACCGGTCTCTCTCTCGACCATAGCATGAAACAATTTAAACACACCAAAGACCTCGTCCTTGGATTTCAAAGCATAAACCCAAACCCTCCTAGATGCATCATCTATAAAAGTAACAAAATACAACGCCCCGCCCAAGGTTTTTGTCCTCATAGGACCACAAACATCAGAATAAACCAAATCTAATGCATGCACTTTATTAACATGAGAAGCAGTTTTAACGAATGAAACTCTATGCTGTTTCCCTGATAAACAATCAAGACAGGTTTTAAGAGGCATACCTGTCACGTCTGGAAGGAGCTGCTTCTTTGCTAGTACCTGAAGCCCTTTTTCACTCATGTGGCCTAGATGCCTGTGCCACATGTCAATAGCTGAATCTTCCGCTGCGTTCAACCCACCCTTGCATACACTGACACTTGCCTTGTACAGGGTGCAACACTTCTTTCCTCTGACTGCGATCAACGAACCCTTGATGAGCTTCCAGCGCCCACCAGCGAACCGGCTTTCATAGCCATCATCATCCAACCTTCCCGTCGACATCAAGTTGAGGCGAAGATCTGGGATATGTCTCACATCCCCGAGAACCAATGTGCAGCCCATATCAGTTTTCACACAAATATCACCAACTCCTACGATCTTTAATACGCCAGAATTTTCCATCCTCACGGTCCCTAAGTCGCCTGACTTGTAGCTGTGAAGAAGTCCCTGTGCGGAGTCGCATGAAAAGAAGCTCCCGAGTCAATCACCCAGTCGGTGTCCTGACTCGTATCTGTGAGACACACATCATGATCTGCTGAAAGAATAATAACAACGTCGCCATCTGAAGCGACCGCAGTGGAATCTGATTCATCTTCCTTCCCTTTTCCTTTCTTGTCGTTCTTACGACATTCATGCTTATAGTGGCCCTTCTTGCCACAATTCCAGCATTCAACATCTTTTCTGTTGCTCGACTTGCCTCTTGATTTATCTCGGGCCTTCCCACCCTTCCTGTTCTTTCCTTTCCCCCGTTCCTGCGTCACAAGAGCCTCTTGCTGAGTAGACCCCTGAGACTTCCTCCTTGTCCCTCATTGAAGAGACAACTGGTTACCTGTTCCATGGATATCTTTCCGTCTGGCGCGGAGTTACTTAGAGACACTACCAATGTCTCCCAACTGTCAGGCAATGAACTAAGCAATAGTAAAGCCTGCAATTCATCATCCAGGACCATCTTCATAGAGGTGAGTTGGTTCACTATATTGCTGACCTCATTCATGTTGCTCGGCCACAGAACCATCATCCTTGAACTTGAGATTCACAAGTCGCCTTATTAGAAATATATATTACCGGCTGTTTTCCTCTCATACAGCCCTTGTAATTTTAGCCATAGGCTAGCGGCTGAGGTTTCCGTAGACACATGGTGGAACACAGAATCATCCAACCATTGTCTAATAAACCCCACTGCCTTTCGGTCCATCTTCTTCTAATCATCATCAGTCATATCCTTGGATTTTGCTGATATGCCTAAGATTGGGAATAGAATATAAGTCTTGCAATAAAGCAAGTCCTCCATCTTAGCCTTCCATATGGTCCAGTTAGAACCATTGAGGCTGATCATCCTTGAGCCACCTTCCATAATTCAAAATCGATCCTACCCGTTCAATGAACTTAGCTCTGATACCACTTTGTTGGGATGCCTTGCACAAACCTTAGGATCTAGCCTCCCGAAACAAACCAGAATTATGGATAAAAAAGCAATGAAATAAATCAAAGCATCAATCACACACCACACAAGAGATTTTTACGTGGAAAACCCTCAAAGAGGTAAAAACCACGGGACCTCGTCCAGATCAACAATCCACTATGAAGTAGAACGTTTACAACCTTCTTCACTTACGCAGGAGTGGATAAACAATGAGAAAAAAAGAAAACTAGAGAGATCTCACCGATCACAAGGACGTAGAAGCGCTGAGACGACGGCTCCCTTCCACAAGCTTCCTCTCTCTCTTTCTCCTCTCTCTCACCTTTGATAGCCCTAAACCTTTTAGCAAATCCCTTGCAAAGCTTTAGGAAACCCTCTTGCTATTTTGTGATACCTAGAAAAACCCTAGGCAACCCTTTTATAGTTTTGGGAAACTCCTTTCCGCATCCCAGTTGCGAAAGGACTCAAATCCGCAGTTTCGCGCAAAATCGCGGAACAAACTGCGTAACCTTCGACTAGTCGAGACATCCCTTCGACCAGTCGTAGGCCCCCTTCGACCAGTCGAAGGTTCCTTCGATCAGTCGTAGCTACAGTAAAAAACAGCAAAATTACTCGCTGGACTTTGAGTCGAAGTTTCGACTCGAACCTTCGACGGTCGACCACCAGCCTTCGACTAGTCGAGCAGGGCTCTCGACCAGTCGAAGATGGGTCAAAATAACCATCAAAATAACCCATCAGCTAGTTTGACTGTTGATCATTTATTACTGTCAGATCCGGCTGTTGATCATCCATGATAGTTGGATCAAGCTGTTGACCATGCACTATTGTTAGATATGGTGATCGACTGTCCATTATAACAAGGTCCTCTTGTTGATCTTCTCAATCATCCATTTTTACAAGATCCAACCATTTTTCATCCATTATCACTGGATTTGACCGCTGATCTTTATTATCACTAGATCTGACCGCCGATCATTCATTATCACTTGACCTAACCATTGATCTTCTAATCGTTGCTAGATCCAACTAGTGAGCCTCCATTATCGCTCAATCTGATCATTGGTTGTCCATTGCCATCGTTTATTTTCCATTTCTCAACATTGATCACTAATATGGACTTATTGGCAATGAACTAGCTTGATTGGTTGATCCCACATCTGAAGTATCTTGGCGGGGTGTGCCCTGGGGAGAGGTTGGTTGCATGACAGAGATGGACATTCAAAATAAGGAAATAATGACCTTCCCCCAACCCCCCCTCCCCCTGATTCTGAGTGGGAATTCTAAAAAATTCAAATTATGCCTGTTATTTCAAGTTGTAGTTTAGGAACTTTGAACTAGAAAATAGCAATAAATTATAATTTTGTTATCAAGACCTTAGCAAGAAGAGTATTTGGGGGCTTGTCGAGAAAGACGCTTATTATTGAAGAGGATTGGACTGCTTATATTATTTTTGTAGAGGCGCAAGATATGGAGATTTGTAAGCAGGCTGATTTCAGATGGGATTTTTCCAGTGATGTGATTGCTTTGGGGTGCAAGATAAATCAGTTGGGTCCAATTGGTGAAGAATTTGCTTTGGGGTGCAAGATAAATCAGTTGGGCCCAATTGGTGAAGAAACATGGATGTATTCACCCGTAATTGCATTATGGAGATGTTGAGCTCGAGAATGTAAGGTTGGCTAGAGAAAGAGGCGAGACACCTGAAAGCTGATTCAGAGACAGATCAAGGTAGTTGAGTTTGGAAAGAGTACCAATGTGTGATGATTTGGACCCATAGAGCATGTTGAGGCTGAGGTTGAGATGGATGAGGTTAGGAAAGGAAGGGAGCTGAAGATTGCCAAGCCCGCCCTGCAAGCCAGCATTCGAGAGGTCTATATGGGTCACGCTTCCAGTATAGTCGCATTCAATCCCAACCCCCTTGCACGGGCTTTCGACGCTATCAGAATTTGTATTGTGGAGCAACCATGAATGAAGGAGAGGATGTTTCCAGGCTGGATTTCCATTCCAGGAATGCTTTTGCTTCTGACTGTCATGGTATTGAGGCAGTAGCTGAGGCTAAAGAAAGACACATAACTAACAAGGTAAGGAGTGAATAGGGAGGTTTCTTGGGCATCGAAAGAGAGAATTGCATGGTGGTGTTGGTGGTTATAATGGACTATTCCTACTCTCCTATGCTTCAATCCCTTAAGCTTCCTACACTTCTTTGTAATTTAGCCGGGTCATGCTTGATTGAATACATGATGCATCATTCCTTGCTTTTGACCATTTTACCCTGCTGTGTATAGATTTGGTCGTCCACTTAAAGAGCTTCTGGACCTGGCTTTACGCATATCTGATGGTTAGGATCCTCTCACCAGTGGAAGCATTTTCTGCCACACTAGGCCCAGATGGTGTGGATGGAGCGGGACTTTTGACAGTATTTAAAAAGTTCACTAAACCATTTCTTAGTTTTCCCTAGTCCTTCGCGAGATTTTTATTATGTTTGGGAAAGACTGGCGGAGTGTTGTGAGACCCATCAAGAGTCTTGCATAATCATCTTGGTCAGCCATTTACTGGGTATTGTTTATTTAGCCTTGCTAAGCCCACATGCGTGTGCAATGAAGCTCATGTAGATGCCACACATGTGCCAACATGGCACGATAGGTCTGGTATAAGATCCAATTCCAATCCATCAATCAGAACGACACCCCTATATTGATATCCTGGCCCAAGAATCAGGTTGATCCACTGGTTAGGTGAGCCACAATTTGCAATACAAATGCCCCAACTCAGACTCGACTTGGATCCAACCAGTTCGATGACTCGGTTACTTTGATATTGATTTTGCTCACCAAGTGTTTGATAAAATGACTCAACAAAGTGTGGTTGGTGGCAAGGAAGGTATTGGGAAATTCTACCCATGGTAGCTTACACAGTCAATCCATCTGGAAGCTATCTTCTCCTGCACCATATTACACAACTAGTTGGGAAGGAATGAATGGATATTCAACACGTATTTGGCGATCCAAACAATCGAGTCAGTAAATGAATCTCACAGCTCTCTATCTTAGAAATTAGCCATCTCCAACAACAAAACTTCCTCCACCCTCTTTCTTGGTTTTTATGTTGCTTAGAAGGTGTTTGATAAAATACCTGTAAAACGATTATTGCTGTTTTACAAACAGTGGGATTTTAAAGGTGCAGTTCAGGTGTTTGTGGGAATGCTGCAAAGGCGAACTCAGCTCGATCTTCTTGGCGGCTCGTCGAACAAGCCACGAGCTGATGACTGACAGAGCCAAGCTGGCTAGTCAGGCTCAAGGACCGAGTCGAGCCGAGTCGAGTTCGAGCTAAGGTTAGCTAGTGGCCGAGCCGAGTTGAGGCCAGGTCGACTCGGTTGGACTCGATGTACACCCCTACTTGTTAATAAAGCATAAATACCTAAAATTTCTCTACTATTGAAAATAGCTTAATTCTCACATGATGTTGAAATTGCTGTGTCTGGAATTCAGAGAGCCTTTGGAAATTAAAGCGTGTTGGGTCCACATCTAATGGCCACTTCCAAAGTCATGCGGGTGATGTGTGTTTGACACGGATAACCAGCCTTAAGGGATTGAGGGCCAACGTCATGGACAACTTACAATTAAAGCATTAATACCTAGAATTTCTCCACTCTAGAAAATAACTTAATTTTCATGTGATGTTGAAATTGTTGTTGGTGCGGAATTCATAAAGCATTTGAGAATTAAAGTGTGTTGGGCCCACATCTAATGGCCACTGCTAAAGTCATGCATCTATATGGTGATGTGTGTTTGACACGGATAACCAACCTTAAGGAATTGATGGCCAACATCATTGACAACTTACAAGTAAAGCATTAATACCTAGAATTTCTTTACTTGATAATAGCTTAATTATGATGTGAATTTTTTTTTTTTTTACTCAATATAATAAAGATTTAAGAAGGGGAAAAAAAAAAAAAACAGTAAATAGCATTCAACAAAATAGTAGCCTTTGTCTGTCTCAAAATCATATGAGACAGATCTAAACCATCCATTAATTCCTAAAATCCCGCATTAGGAATGGGTTAATAGAGCATTTAGATTTAGACCATCCATGATATCGACTTTTAGATATAATCATATTATGCATTATTCCTTCCCTTCATCTTTATGGCCCATCAAACGGTCACATCCACCTACACTTTTTGTATATTAAGTTAAATCTATTCTATAGTATGCATGAATGGTGGGGATCAGAACCGATATATCCGATCACAGTCTTAAAATCTAAGGTGTAAAAGGATATCTACTGTTAGATTTGATTGATGGAATACAACCTATTGTCAATTTGATCTAGAAATTAGGGTCTAGGTATAGTTTGGTGCTTAGGATCAAATGGTCCATACAAATCATATTTAAGGCCCTTATATAGGACTACACTGTTTTTTTACAAGAAAGGACTGCAACCCAGATATGGATTCCAAATCATCTCTACCTGAGATTTCTCTACGGACCAATGCAATGACCATGTGGTCGATTCACACCATCCATTGCATAGATCGAGTAAAAATAAACTTATAGTATATTTTTTTTAAAAAAAGGATCATATACTTACAAGATTTAAACTCCCATAACTCTACCTCTCTCTAGGGGTTTCTCTCTTTTATTTTTTCTCCAAGAGAGAATTTTTCCAAATCCTCTTAAGGAGAGAGCCCTTTCCAAATAAAGTAGGATGAGCACATCATTTCTTATCCAAAAATTAAAATCTTTTTAAATTTTAGTAAAAAAGATTATTATTACTATCACAGGAATTGAGAGTTGTAGCAGCATGAGTCAAATCATCGTTCTCTCTCAACTAGAGTATCTCTACCAACTAGCTAAATGACTTGTTTTTGCTCTCATTCTAAAATTTAAAATTTTAACTATTAATTATGACTCTAAGGTACCCTTAAATTCAGGGTTACAATACTTATATTGCCACATGTTGTACTAAATGAGAATTGAAATTGGAATCAAATGTGCTCTACCTTGGGTTATTTGTAAAAGATCACATATGCGCTCTTCCTTAGGTTATCCCTAAAATATTAGTACAGGCACTTTGCCTTGGATTATCACTAAAAGATCAACAAAGGCATTTTTGCCTTGGGTTATTCCTAAAAGATAAAAACAGGATCTCTACCTTAGGTTATCCCTAAAAGATCAACATAGATGCTCTGCCTTAGATTATCCCTAAAAGATTAACAACAAAGATGTTGTATTCCTAAAAGATCATGAGTGCTCTATCATGATTTACTCCTAAAAGATCACAAGAAGAAATGTTAGATATATAATTTGTTGTTTATAGTATTCATAGCATTCAAAATATCCTGTGATCTTAATATCTCGTTATCTGTTCCTTGATCGATACTCTATAATTCATGTATATGTTGCGGTTTTATGTATTTTGAAAATTAATTTTGAAAATTTAAAATCTAGTTATGAGATGATCCCATTGAGCTATATGCTCACTCCCACTTTAACAATATTTCACAGTGCAGAGTTTAGTTAGAGTGAAGTAGAGCGAAGATCTAACTGTTTGCCTAGTCATAGATTTTCCTTTTCACATATTGTGGAAAAAGTGTATAGTCAAAACTCATAAGTGAGTCCAAATTATTGTAATTAAACATTGTATTGGGTGAATGCTTAGTTTATTGTGATATAATTTTTATTAAATTGCAATCATGAATGTGTAAAATTTAAATCATGACTTGAGATTCAGTGTTGAGTCAGACTAACTCAGATACCGAATTTTAGAACGTGACAACACAAGTGCTACCGACAAGGGAGATGCACAAGGGCAGGCCTCAAGGAAGGCGTGAGACCTCAATAAGTAAGGCAAGACAGGCACTCCTCCCTTGGAGAGGGGTGCAACTAGCATCTCTCCATGATTGTGAACACGAGCATATGGGGAGTGGTGTAGAGGGCGTGGGCCTTAGTAAGTGGGAGTCAAAGGGGCGCGGACCACAATTATGCGGGCCAGGGAATGCTGCTCAAGCTCACTTGGTGGGGAGCGTGGAAGGTCCTTTGATGGTCCGCGGTCTGATGAGAAGGCACGACAGGAAGGTGCACGTCCCAAAACCCAGAAATCATGACCATCCATTGGTTTCGTCTATTCTATTTATTATTTAAACCCAGAAATCATGACCATCCATTGGTTTTGTCTATTCTATTTATTATTATTTATTTACAAACATAAATACGAAGAATGATTACGGTACATCGAAACCCCTTTTCCAACCTTCAACATCGCATGTTAAAAAAGAGGTAACATCGTATCAGACCTTGGTCTCAACCTCTATGTAAGTCGGGACCAACAAAGACCGTTGTACAACATGATTCTTGCACAAATATCTTCATTAATAGTGCTGTTGTTTCCATGTGCATGTCAGCACACATCCCTTGTTTCTATAATACAGATGGAGGAAAAATCTCGCCCACCGGGGTCATTTTCCCGTGCACAGGGAAACGACTTACTGTGCATGAAATCCATCTCATCTATTGAAGCGGACTGAGTCCTGCTCCGCCTGGATAGAATCAGTCCAGGCAGGGGCCCACGAAGCTTCTTTGCACTCCTCGCATAGGCTTCTTACATCCCCGCGAGAAAAAACCTTTTGATACCAAGCCTAGGAATTAAACTACAACTAAAACTCTCTAAAATTGCAACCTGCTATAAATAATAAATTTACTATTTATAGTAAGTTCATTATTCTCTCAATTATTCTAGTCGTTTTTCATGTTGGACACAACTCCTAAAGCGTAACGGATGAAGATTTACAATCAAACCAAAGCTTACTAAAAATAGTAAAAATGAAAATAAACATGGAATTGAACCGTGATGTAATCTGACAAATTCAGCATGGGCAACCCGGCTTAGCTGGGTTGGTTGGCTAAAGTAGCTCGTGCTATCCCAAAATCATACATGCTATGTAAGATCCCACTGTGATCTTATGGTGTGGTCCACTTGAGCCTTAGATCTACCTCATTTTTGGGTAAAATGGTACTCTGGAAAAATGGTTGCATGGCATAGATAAAACCCATACATCACAGTGGCCCCATGTAGCGCCTTCCTGGACTGATGCTCGTCAAGGTGGGGCAGGACGAAATCCACTTCCCCTGTCTATCGGGTACAACACCCTCGCACAGGGATATTCTTGTGCCTAAGGCTGTGTGAGCCCACAAAGATGTCCGTGGCAAATCCACTCTGTCTATCTGTTTTGAAAGACAACAGTAGGAAAGGATTCTAAAAATCATACAAATTGAAAACTCATATGGGCCATGCCACACGAAACAGTGGAGATTGAACGCCTTAGGTGACATTACTTTTGTATCAGTATGATATTTATTACTACAGTTTATCCTAGTGGTTATAATCCTATGAACGGTTTGGATGACATATAAACATCATAATTAGTTCCAAGAATGTTTGAACGGTGGATATTTATGTTCCTACTATTTCATTATAATAGCCGACCTGAGTTTCGGATCACCTGATTGTTAGAATATGTCTAAATGCTTTCTTTCAAAACAGATGAACGGAGTGGATTTGTCACAAAATCTTTGTGGGACACAAACAGTCCCATTCACATCATTACATGTACATCTCTGTGCCAGAGGTCACACGCAATCCACTTCTTTGGTCTGATGAGATACATTCATCCAATGGATGAAATTACATAAAAACACTGCTACGGACCATATACAAAACTAGTGGTGGGCGTCCTATCCTATTTTTTTCCTGCCACTAAGCTTGCCTGAATTCTGGATGGTCATGATTTCTAGTTACGATACAAACATGTGGCAGCGAACCTGATGGACGGCGTGGATCTTGTTCAACTCATGTGCAAGGTACGCTCGCGCGGCTCTATAAATAAACGGCACCCGACGAGGCTGTTGGGAGATGCATTTTGGTCAATATGTGATAGAAGAGGGATATTGATAGAAGAGGGATAACGAGGGAAAGGATAAAATAGGCGGAAGAAAACACGGCGAGAACGGAAAGGGTAATCGGGTGCGAGTAAACTCTCTTGGGCCACGGCGGAACGGAAAGATAAATCTGATTGCTTGTACTGAGTAAACTCTTTTGGGTCTATAGTGAATGTATGTGGTTTATCCAAGCCGTCCATCCGTTTTTCCAGTTAATTTAAGGAGTTGAGACCAAAATTGAAACATATCCAAAATTAAAGTCGACCATACGACAGGAAATAGTGGGAATAATGATTTCCACAGTTGAAACCTTTCTGGGCTCCACAGTGATGTTTATTATCCAACCTTTTCATAGGATAAAAAATCACGGATGAAAGGTAAAACATAAATATAACCTTGATCCAAAACATCTGTGGCCCTTAAGATTTTGTCAACGGTGGATGTTCAATTCACATTGTTTCCAATGGTGTGGTCCATTTGAGAGTTATATATGTTTTATTTTTGGGATCAGCCCTAAAATTATTTGGTAAAATGGATGGAATGAGTGGATAAAATATATAAATCATAGTGGATCCCACAGAGTTTACTGAGTTAGCTGACTGTTAGCGTACTGAGTTACTACGCAATCCACATTCCGCTTCCACGGAAAGGGGCGGTTTCGGGAAGCAGACTGTGTAGTGAGTAAACTCTGTGAGGTCCACCATGATTTATGTATTTTATCCGCTCCGTCCATCCATTTTAATAGATAATTTCATTGCTTGATTCCAAAATCGAAGGATATAATGTTCAAATGGACCACACCATAGGAAAGAGTTGAATTGAATGTCTACCATTGAAAAATTCTTGGGGGCCACAGAAGCTTTGAATCAAGCTAATATTTGTTTTTTCCCTTCATCCATGTATTTATGATCTTATGAACAGTTTGGATGATAAATAAACGTCACTGTGGAGCCTAGAAAGATTTCAACTGTGGAAATCATTATCCCCACTGTTTCCTGTAATATGATCCACTTGATCTTTGGATATGCTTCAATTTTAGGCTCATCCCCTTAAATTAGATGGAAAAACGAATGGACGGTGTGGATAGACTACATACATTCAAGGTGGGCCCACCTGAGTTTACCCGGTACGATAAGCTCCGCGGTTTCGTGGGAGGCCGTTGGGTTGGTTTTTCTTGGTGGGACGGGATTTGAATCTGCTGCGGTTGTTGCGGTCCACGCTCTCTTGAGCGGGGACTTGGAATAGTCGGACTGTCCTCGATGATAACTCTATCAGTGTCAGGATAAGAAAGACGAATGCGATGGTCCACTTCCATTTTCTTCAGTCATGGTGTTGTATATGCATGCGAGTCAATCTGTACTGTCCAAAGAGAAATTTATGACTGTGGACCCCACCTTTTATCCAGCGGTTTTTATGAAACAATACAAACTTAGAATACGCAACTGGATCTCCTCATACGGAGTTGGACTTTCAGGACGAAATTACCCCTCGTTTTGACGGAAACGGATTCGGTACTCCCCCTGTCACGGCTAATGGCGGACGGTCGGTGGTCTATGGACCCCACCATGATGTATACTTTTCATCCATGCCGTCCATATATTTTTCCAGATCATTTTATGTTATAAGACCAAAAATGAGGTATATCTAAATCTCAAGTGTACCACATTACAGGAACAGTGTTGAGTGAGCGTCAACCATTAGAAACTCAGGTGGAGCCCACTGTGATGTTTGTGAGAAATCTTCCCTGTCTAAGTTTACTCATAGGGTCACAAAGACCTGGATGAAGAGGAAAAACAAATTTCATAATGATCCAAAACTTCTGTAACCCTGAAAGGGTTTCAATGGTAGACGTTCAATTTCCCACTGCCTTTTACAGTGTGGTCCACTTGATAACTAGATCTGTCTTATTTTTCACCTGAAGCCTTAATTCGAGTTCGCCAAATAGATGAACGGTTTGGATATAACACATACCTCATAATGGGACCCACAAAAATCGGTGGGAATCACAACAGAGAAAAAAAAGGGGAAAAAAAAAAAAAAAAACAAAGAAAAAAAAAATGTATCCAGCGAGTTGGGGTCGACCGGGATAGGACCCGGTCGACCGGGTCAGAGTTGGGTCTATTGCTACGGATTATAACCGTAGCCATAGCTATAGTGCTATGCACTTTTTTCTCTTTTTTATTTTTTTTATTTTTATTTTTATTTTTTACATGGAGAACATTTTTCCCTTTACATTTTTCTATAATACATAATTATGTAAATATGTATATATAAGTATATAAAAATATTTTTCTATCTTTTAATTCATTTCTTTGTCTATTTATTTAACAAGCATATCTCCTAAACTAGAATGATTTACTTAGCTTACCATATATGATTTTGGGGTAGGAGAAGCTAATTTAGCCAACCAATCTATATATTTTCCAAGATTCCATCGGGTCGATGGTCAAAAATCTATTTCATTCAACTCGTGATCAATTTCAATCAACATCAATGGTTCGGGTTGGTGCTCAACCCTAACCCAACCCAAGGTTCCTATACTTAAACCTTGACCCGACCCAACCCAATCTTGGGTTGGGAATTCTCAACCCAAGCCCAACCCAAGAGGGCTCGACGGGTTGATTGGGTTGGTCGGGTGTATATGTGCTAATATTTTCGTTATTACATTAGTTTATTATATTTCAATATAGGACTTATTTTTTGTATCTATGATTTTATTAATTATATACGTGATTATTCATTATAAAGAACTTCATTTTTTTTCTTTAAAAAACCAAGCTAAAATATAGGACTACTTCTTTAAAAAGTCATGTAGCACAACACACAATCTATTTGGGAGAGAGAAATCCGGCATATCTTGTTAGCGTGAGTCCTTGGAAATGACGTGGACAAATGAGACCCAACATCACTAGTGTACTTTCTACACAAACAATCCACACTGAATTATAATTTATAAGTAACTAATATATTGATCGGGTTCGGGTTGGGTTGGGTTGGGTTGGGTTGGGTTGGGTCGGGCAACCTCAGACCTCAACCCAAGCCCAACCTAAGTTTTATCGGGTTGGTGTTTGTATAGCCCAAGCTTGAGATCGGACCCGATATATCCTACCCAAGCCTAACCCAATATCGGGTCGGTCGGGTTGAACCCGCCCAACTTTCAGCCGTACATGAAATTGAGCGAGGCAAACATGAAAATGAGCCATTTTTCATTTTGCCCTGCCGATTTTCTAGTTTGCCCTGCCGTTTTTCTTGTTTGCCCCGCCGATTTTCTAGTTTGCCCCGCCGTTTTTCATGCTTGCCCCGCCGATTTTCTAGTTTGCCCCGCCGTTTTTCATGCTTGCCCCGCCGATTTTCTAGTTTGCCCCGCCGTTTTTCTTGCTTGCCCCGCCGATTTTCTAGTTTGCCCCGCCGTTTTTCATGCTTGCCCCGCCAATTTTCTAGTTTGCCCCGCTGTTTTTCATGCTTGCCCCGCCGATTTTCTAGTTTGCCCCGCCGTTTTTCTTGTTTGCCCCGCCGATTTTCTAGTTTGCCTCACCGTTTTTTATGCTTGCCCCGCCATTTTTCTTGCTTGCTCCGCCGATTTTCTAGTTTGCCCCGCCGTTTTTCATGCTTGTCCCGCCGATTTTCTAGTTTGCCCCGCCATTTTCTAGATTGCCTCGCCGATTTTCTAGGCTACGGATATGACTACAGTTATAATCCGTAGCTATAGATTCTTTTTTTTCTTATTTATTTATTATTATTTTTTTACTGTTGTAATCCCACCGCCTTTTGTGGGTCCCATCATGAGGTCTGTGTTATATCCAAACCATCCATCGATTTGGCGAGCTCATATTAAGCTTGAGACGTAAAATAAGACAGATCTAACTATCAAGTGGTGGGCCCTACAAAATTTTTAATGGTGAAAATCAGTTTTCCTGCTGCTCTTTGTGGTGTGGTCCATTTGATCTGGATATGATTTTTTTTTTTTTGGATAATGCTCCGAAATGATCTCTAAATATGGATGAACGTTGTGGATATAATAAATACATAGTTGTGGGGCCATGTAACTTTGATCTGTTTTAAGCCGTTCGTATAATAAATACATAGTTGTGGGGCCCACCATGATGTATGCTTTTCATCCATGCTGTCCATATATATTTTTCGGGATCATTTTATGGTATGAGACAAAAAATGAGGTATGTCCAAATCTTAAGTGTACCACATTACAGGAAACAGTGTTGAATGAGCGTCAACCATTAGAAATCCTCCCCCATCTAAGTTGGGGCCCACTGTGATGTTTGTGAGAAATCCTCCCCGTATAAGTTCATTCATAGGGTCACAAAGACCTGGATGAAGAGGAAAAACAAATTACATAATGATCCAAAACTTCTGTAACCCCTAAAAGGGTTTCAATGGTAGACGTTCAATTTCCCACTGCCTTTTACAATGTGGTCCACTTGATAGCTAGATGTGTCTTATTTTTCACCTCAAGTCTTAATATGAGTTCGCCAAATAGATGGACGGTTTAGATATAACACATACCTCACAATGGGACCCACAAAAATTGATGGGGATTACAAAACAATAAAAAAATAAAAAAATAAAAACATAAACAAAGCCAGCGAGTTGGGGTTGACCGGGTTAGGACCCGGTCGACCGGGTCAGAGAAAAAAAACCGCAGCCAGCAAGTTGGGGTCGACCGGGTTGGGACCCGGTCGACCGGGTCAGAGCGTGGCCTATGGTTACGGATTATAACCGTAGCCATAGAGACCGCCAAATCCGTAGCCATAGGCGGGCTTTCTTAAAAACGAAGCCAGCGAGTTGGGGTCGACCGGATTAGGACCCGGTCGACCGGGTCAGAGCTTGGCCTCTCGCTACGGATTATAACCGTAGCCATAGCTATAGTGCTATGCACTTTTTTCTCTTTTTTATTTTTATTTTTTTATTTTTATTTTTTACATGGAGAACATTTTTCCCATTACATTTTTCTATAATACATAATTATGTAAATATGTATATATAAGTATATAAAAATATTTTTCTATCTTTTAATTCATTTCTTTGTCTATTTATTTAATAAGCATATCTCCTAAACTAGAATGATTTACTTAACTTACCATATATGATTTTGGGGTAGGAGAAACTAATTTAGCCAACCAACCTATTTATTTTTCAAGATTCCATCGGGTCGATTGTCAAAAATCTATTTCATTCAATTCATGGTCAATTTCAATCAACATCGATGGTTCGGGTTGGTGCTCAACCCTAAACCAACCCAAGGTTCCTATACTTAAACCTTAACCCAACCCAACCCAATCTTGGGTTGGGAATTCTCAACCCAAGCCCAACCCCAAAGGGCTCGACGGGTTAATTGGGTTGGTCGGGTGTATACATGCTAATATTTTCGTTATTACATTAGTTTTGGGTTTAAGAATTCAGGATTGGGTTTAGGTTTGGGTTTTCAAGTTAAGGTTTAGATTTAGGTTTAGGTTAGGGAGTTTAGATTAGGATTAGGTTTAGGTTTATAGATTTGAGAATAGGTTAAGGTTTAGGTTTAGGAAATCGGGTTCGAGTTCGGGATCGGGTTCAGGTTTGGGTTTTCAAGTTTAGGCTTAGGTTTAGGTTATGGAGTTGAGATTATGATTAGGGATTTGAGAATAGGTTAAGGTTTAGGTTTAAGAATTCAGGATTGGGTTTAGGTTTGGGTTTTCAAGTTAAGGTTTAGGTTTAGGTTTAGGTTAGACGGTTTAGATTAGGATTAAGTTTAGGTTTAGAGATTTGAGAATAGGTTAAGGTTTAGGTTTAGGAAATCGGGTTCGAGTTCGGGATCGGGTTTAGGTTTGGGTTTTCAAGTTTAGGTTTAGGATTGGGTTTAGGTTAGGGAGTTGAGATTAGGATTAGGTGTAGGTGTAGGTTTAGGGATTTGAGAATATATTTAGGTCATAGGTTATAGACTATGAAAAACAGCGAGGCAAACTAGGAAAAACAGCGAGGCAAACTAGGAAAAACAGCGAGGCAAACTAGGAAAAGGAGCGAGGCAAACTAGGAAAAGCAGCGAGGCAAACTAGGAAAAGGAGCGAGGCAAACTAGGAAAAGCAGCGAGGCAAGCTAGGAAAAACAGCGAGGCAAGCTAGGAAAAGGAGCGAGGCAAACTAGGAAAAACAGCGAGGCAAACTAGGAAAAGCAGCGAGGCAAACTAGGAAAAGGAGCGAGGCAAACTAGGAAAAACAGCGAGACAAACTAGAAAAAACAGCGAGACAAACTAGGAAAAGGAGCGAGGCAAACTAGGAAAAGGAGCGAGACAAACTAGGAAAAACAGCGAGGCAAACTAGGAAAAGCAGCGAGGCAAACTAGGAAAAGCAGCGAGGCAAACTAGGAAAAGCAGCGAGATAAACTAGGAAAAGCAGCGAGGCAAACTAGGAAAAGCAGCGAGGCAAACTAGGAAAAGCAGCGAGGTAAACTAGGAAAAGGAGCGAGGAGCCATCATTACCATTTCCAAGTGTTTGTTTAAACATAAATTGTGGCTCGTATATTGTGGGTGAAACAAACAATGCAGTAAAATCATCATTACGGTCAAATGCGAGTGATGTGAGTCATGTGACCAATGTTGTCAAAATGATTATACAATCGCAAATCGTTAAGAAAGTGTTAAAGGGTTCTTTTTCCTTTATTTTTATTATCTTTCAAGAAATTTCCCTTAAAAAACATACAGCGGGGCAAACTAGGAAAAATTTACCCACAATTAGTCACTCAAAACTACTTAGAATAGGCTGCTATGAGTTAAACCAAAAGTGATATTTTTATATCTAGAAGATGTGGATGTGCTTTGTCAGTCAAGATATAAAAACATAACGAGGTTAGGGCATAATTATGGCCCAAAATATTTCTGTATGAGATGAAGCAAGAATTCTCCATTGCAAAGGTTAAAAGCAAACCACTGAGAATAAATACTTCATTAGTTTACTTGATGATGCATGATTAATTTATTACAATCATATAAATTGTAAGTGGAAATAAGAAGCATCTCATAAATGGTCTAAGAGGAGATAAAGAAACAACACCCTTACATTCAAGGTTCGTGACATAAAATATAATCCACTATCTTGGCGTATGTTGGGCCCACACTCACTAAGAGAATCAAAGTCTCATTGGATTGCAAATTAAAAAGAATGATGAGAAGGAATTTCACAAAAATAGAGAAGACGAACATGAGTGACTAGCTTACTCTCCCTGAGGGAGGGAGCCCTCATTTATAAAGATCATTTGGAAATGATTTACAACCACATGTGTCATCACCATCTAAGCCTTATCCCAATCAATTGGGGTCAGCTACATGAATCATGTTCCTCTATTGCACTCTGTCAAGGACCATAAGATGGCCTTTCCCTTGCCCTCTTAGAGCAACTTGCACTCACTCCTGACTGGCTCTATTATTGGTCTCTGTTGCACATGACCAAACCATCTAGTTTGCCTCGCTGCTTTTCCTAGTTTGCCTCGCTGTTTTTCCTAGTTTGCCTCGCTGCTTTTCCTAGTTTGCCTCGCTCCTTTTCCTAGTTTGCCTCGCTATTTTTTCTAGTTTGTCTCGCTGTTTTTCCTAGTTTGCCTCGCTCTTTTTCCTAGTTTGCCTCGCTGCTTTTCCTAGTTTGCCTCGCTCCTTTTCCTAGTTTGCCTCGCTGTTTTTCCTAGTTTGCCTCGCTGCTTTTCCTAGTTTGCCTCGCTGCTTTTCCTAGTTTGCCTCGCTCCTTTTCCTAGTTTGCCTCGCTGCTTTTCCTAGTTTGCCTCGCTGCTTTTCCTAGTTTGCCTCGCTGCTTTTCCTAGTTTGCCTCGCTGTTTTTCATAGTCTATAACCTATGACCTAAATATATTCTCAAATCCCTAAACCTACACCTACACCTAATCCTAATCTCAACTCCCTAACCTAAACCCAATCCTAAACCTAAACCCGATCCCGAACTCGAACCCGATTTCCTAAACCTAAACCTTAACCTATTCTCAAATCTCTAAACCTAAACCTAATCCTAATCTAAACCGCCTAACCTAAACCTAAACCTAAACCTTAACTTGAAAACTCAAACCTAAACCCAATCCTGAATTCTTAAACCTAAACCTTAACCTATTCTCAAATCCCTAATCATAATCTCAACTCCATAACCTAAACCTAAACCTAAACTTGAAAACCCAAACCTGAACCCGATCCCGAACTCGAACCCGATTTCCTAAACCTAAACCTTAACCTATTCTCAAATCTATAAACCTAAACCTAATCCTAATCTAAACTCCCTAACCTAAACCTAAATTTAAACCTTAACTTGAAAATCCAAACCTAAACCCAATCCTGAATTCTTAAACCTAAACCTTAACCTATTCTCAAATCCCTAATCCTAAACCCGATTTCCTAAACCTAAACCTAAACCTAAACTTGAAAACCCAAACTTGAACCCGATCCCGAACCCGAACCCGAGCCCGATTTCCTAAACCTAAACCTTAACCTATTCTCAATTCCCTATGGCTTGAGTTTTAGGAAATTTCAGATTCTTGCAATTTGTGACACTTTCTTTGAGAAAAATAAAAAATTACAGATTCTTGCAATTCGCAATACACATAGGAACCATTTTCTCCTCATCATTGATTTTGTTAATGCATGTCCTTGTTTCTTAAATTGATTTGTTGTTTTCATGTCCCAACAGGATATAAAAATCGTTGTTCATGCACATCCAACCCTGTCTGAAGTACTTTCAATTCACTCTTTAAATCTGCCAAGGTATCGCCTCTAAATCTCTGTCATCATCTAGAATTTAATCTGACTGCATTATGGCATTTCAGATCTTCCTCATGCCATCAAATATTAAACATGTGATTAAAGTTGATGGATCTCTACATTACAAGTAAAATATTAAGAAACTTTTTAATGGATACTTGTGACTTAAATTTTAACTTGTCATCTCACAATTAAGGCCATAGAGCAGCAGACAATGCAAGCATAGGAACTATTAATACCTGCAAGTGATGAACCATGAACATGTTGATAATAGATTCAGTACTGAAGTTGCATTGAGTAATGGATTCAATGCCCTTAGGATTGGTCATTTTCAGTTACAAAACCCAACCATGCATTGCTACTAGAAAGTGGCTGGTTCAATATCTTTCAGTTTTAGCATGGCTTTGAATCGGTTGGTCCATTATATACGGTCACCATAATGATATTAGTGTATTTAAACAATGAGACTAAACTTGGAAATTTAAGGAACATGGAGGAAGAGTGAATTTGAAGAAAGGGATGAGGGTATCCAATCAGTCTTAAAAATGAATTTAACTAGTTTCATAAAACTGGATTGAAGATTTGAGGGGATTGATGGATGCATGATTCTAACAATATATGTTTGCTCAATTTTGACAAAAAACTTACTTCAATAATGGATTTCGGGTTTCTGCTGATTTTTTTATTTTTTTATTACTTGAAAAGCCTTAATGCACTCACGATGAATGTCACGTCAGTTTCTTAACCATTGCAACTGCGTATGTTAAGTTTGTATTGTTTCAAGAATATCCAACGGATAAAAGGTGGGGTCCACAGTCGTAAATTTCACCTTATTATCATGCATAAACATACTATTTATATACGGTCACCATTTCTATTAGACTTCAAGATTTTCAGTTCGCCTGCTTTGAGCTATTTGGGGCATGAGTCAATAATCAATTCACTCTCAAAGGTGGGGTCCACAGTCGTAAATTTCACCTTATTATCATGATGTTGATTGAAATTGATCACGAGTTGAATGAAATAGATTTTTGACCATCGACCCGATGGAATCTTGGAAAATAAATAGATTGGTTGGCTAAATTAGCTTCTCCTACCCCAAAATCATATAGGGTAAGCTAAGTAAATCATTCTAGTTTAGGAGATATGCTTGTTAAATAAATAGACAAAGAAATGAATTAAAAGATAGAAAAATATTTTTATATACTTATATATACATATTTATATAATTATGTATTATAGAAAAATGTAAAGGGAAAAATGTTCTCCATGTAAAAAATAAAAATAAAAATAAAAAAAAATAAAAAAGAGAAAAAAGTGCATAGCACTATAGCTATGGCTACGGTTATAATCCGTAGCAATAGACCCAACTCTGACCCGGTCGACCGGGTCCTATCCCGGTCGACCCCAACTCGCTGGATACATTTTTTTTTCTTTTTTTTTTTTTTTTTTCCCTTTTTTTTCTCTGTTGTGATTCCCACCGATTTTTGTGGGTCCCATTATGAGGTATGTGTTATATCCAAACCGTTCATCTATTTGGCGAACTCGAATTAAGGCTTGAGGTGAAAAATAAGACAGATCTAGTTATCAAGTGGACCACACTGTAAAAGGCAGTGGGAAATTGAACGTCTACCATTGAAACCCTTTCAGGGTTACAGAAGTTTTGGATCATTATGAAATTTGTTTTTCCTCTTCATCCAGGTCTTTGTGACCCTATGAGTAAACTTAGACAGGGAAGATTTCTCACAAACATCACAGTGGGCTCCACCTGAGTTTCTAATGGTTGACGCTCACTCAACACTGTTTCCTGTAATGTGGTACACTTGAGATTTAGATATACCTCATTTTCGGTCTCATAACATAAAATGATCTGGAAAAATATATGGACGGCATGGATGAAAAGTATACATCATGGTGGGGTCCATAGACCACCGACCGTCCGCCATTAGCCGTGACAGGGGGAGTACTGAATCCGTTTCCGTCAAAATGAGGGGTAATTTCGTCCTGAAAGTCCGACTCCGTACGAGGAGGTCCAGTTGCGTATTCTAAGTTTGTATTGTTTCAGAAAAACCGCTGGATAAAAGGTGGGGTCCACAGTCGTAAATTTCTCCTGTCCAAATCATAGGGCCAATCTTAAATGTACCACTCAAAACATCAAAATATCTGGACCTTAAAACTTACGCTGCTAAATGGTCCACAAGACATTTTGAAAATGACCCGTCCGTCTGTTCACGTGCTGCACTCATGTATGGCTATCTGAACCATGTATGGAGGCGATTGATCCTGACCGTAGAATTGATGGTGATTAAATGGATGACCTAAAGTATATTAGTATCAAAATATCTGGACCTTAAAACTTATACTGCTAAATGGTCCACAAGGTCTAGGTTCATGTGGCCCGTCCGTCTGTTCACATGCTGGACTCATGTATGGCTATCTGAACCATCCTTATTGTGGGTTACATTGTCGATGAAGGCGATCGATCCTGACCGTAGAATTGATGGCGATCAAATGGATGATCTAAAGTATATTAGTAATGGGCTTCAAATTCAATAGTATAATAAGATGACTGCAATCATCTTTTCATTCAGCTTCACTTTTATGCTCCATTTACAATTGAGTCAATGATTTTTATGCTCCATTTACAATTGGGTCAATGATTTAAACGGTCATGATTGTGGTGTTTATAGGGTAGGATGAACTGTGCAGGGTGTTCCAAAAAAGCTTTGATAATTTGAAAGCGGATTGCTTATCCATGTGGAACTAACAGTGATGTATGTGTTTTATTTGCATCGTTCATCTGTTTTGCCCCCTCAGTTTAAGGCATGAGCTAAAGAATGATGCATATCTAGAGCGCACGTGGATAGGGAGGATTGAACACTCAACACTGAAAACTTCCTAAGGCCCACCGTGATGTTTTATTTGCCATCCAAACTGTTCATAACACCGACCTGAATGAAGGAAAAACACAAAATATAAGCTTATCCAAAAATTATGTGGCTAGTTTTCAATATGGTGGGCTTTCAATCCCCACTATTTTTGTGGTTTCGTCAACTTGAGCCTTGGATCTGCATCAGTTTTGGGCTAATAATCTAAAATAAGCTGGCAAAACAGATAGACGACATGGATAAAACATATAATTTCTCTACTCTCAGAAATGGCTTAATTCTGATGTGACGCTGAAATTGTTATTTGTGTGAAATTCAAAGAGCATTTGGAAATTAAAGCGTGTTGGGCCCATATCTAATGGTCATTGTTAAAGTCATGCATCTATAGGGTGATGTGTGTTTGAGACGGATAACCAACCCTAAGGTACTGAGGGCTAACATCATAGACAACTTGCAAGTAAAGCACTAATACCCCGAATTTCTCTACTCTTTAACATAGCTTAATTTTGATGTAATGTTGAAATTGATGTGCTTGAATTAAGAGAGCATTTGGAATTTAAAGCGTGTTGGGCCCACATCTAGTGCCAATTGTCTAAGTCATGCATCTATAGGTGACACATGTTTGACACGGAAAATTGGATTGATATTGTGGAAGATAGAGATGAGAAGTGGGCCACTTGATGCCACCACTCTTGATTGGACGTGGATTTGGTGCTACCCCCACTTGTCCCAAGGTAAGCATAGGCAGGGGCTCCGAGAGCGCCACCATGATGTATAGGATTTATCCACACCATCCATCCATTTTTCTCTATCATTTTAGGGTATGAGCTAAAAAACAAGGAAAATCCACGACTCAAGTAGACCTAGGAAGCAACAATAATAATGACGCCAACCATTTAAACCTTCTTAGGGTTCACTGTGATATTTATTCTCCATCTAACCTGTTCATGAGACGGATAACCAACCCTAAGGGACTAAGGGCCAACATCATAGACAACTTGCAAGTAAAATGTAACGTCCTGAATTTTCCCTGTTTTGGATTTCTAAAAACTCTTGAATTTTTATTTTATTTTATTTTATTTTTTTATTTTTATAATTAACTTATATTATCACTTACTAACCATTAACACCCAATGTTAGTTTATACACGGGTGGTACCAGTAAAAAACTGCACAAATTCGATTAATCAACCATAGGAAGCCAATGAATTCAGCCGATCACTTAAACACCGAATTTAGCCTCGAGATTTGTTCACGTAGGGTCTAATTCTTGCCGACATATCACTGACTAATTGAGACGACCGTAACTAAATAAAGACTTACTAAAAACTATGACAACTAAAGGTCAGATCTTAATTAATAAACTAAATCAATCCAGTTACTCCTTTAGCTTAAGAACCAACGACTTAAACTGACTTTAACTGAATCGGTATTTTCGCTAATTGTGAATAGGCCACACTACAAACTTAGATAATCCAAACCCTAATCATTGCACACAAGAAATCTAGATACCCAATTCATTCTAGAAATGCTCCAATTTTTCGAACAAGCTCTATACCACTCGTTAGTGGGCTACTAGTTCTGAAACTATAGAATAATGTTCGACTCGCTGGGCTTGACGTCCATCGCGGGTAGAGAATCAAGATAATACCCAGAACTGCGCAACTTTGGTTAGAAGCTTAGTGCTTGAAATGTGCAAATACCCTAGGCTGAAGCCTGAAACTTAAGTGAAATAAGTCCATTTGTTCTTTCATAAAGTTATAACTTTCAGACCGTTAATTCATGACTAAAGTCGGACAACTAAAGATATTTTCTCACACATATCCGTATAGCCGTGGCCCCGATCGACCATCGGTGACCGTTGAACAAATTTCTGATCATACTCGTCGATCATCACATCCACACGGCGGGCCGGTCATATCCATACGTAGATCATCATTAGGGCTAACTATCTTACGGTATATATTGACATGTATACCCCATAATGGACCCTAGAGGTCAGAAATACTCTCCCAAAGGGCTAGTATAATGAAAACCTAGCCCTTGGGGCCATTTGCACAACTTCTGGAACTATATAAGGGCCTCATTTCGGCACCCCATTTCTTCATACGAATTTGCATTTTTCAAAGGAGAGAATGAGAGAAAGAAAAAGAGAAAGAAGAAGAGAAGAAGAGTGAGAGTAGGAGTTGGGAGTTTTTGATGCTTCCCTTCATCGGTTTCCTCCAATCAAAGCCTTATCATCGATCATTTTCCTCCGCTGAATCCACCTCATTTGTGATTGGGAGGTAAAAAACAAACATACTTCCCAACCTAGGTTTTTTTTAGGATAAATTGTATGAATCTCATGTATTTCTTGGTGTTTGTATAAGAATTTATGATTTTTCTCAAATTCCCTAATCTTACGAGCACTGTGAGTCGAGCGGATCGTCATAAGGTGCAGACCATTATGCCCAGGTTTTTATTTATTGAACCTTGAGGGTTTCAGTTAATGATGTCTTATGTTGAATTAACATATTCATATTTCATTTTGATTGTATTATATGCTATTGGTTGGATATGGATGCTCACATGTTCGATGAAATGTCTAAGTGGTAGAATGTGTTGCTCTGTTGATGTTCACATGCTTGATTTATTGCTTCAGTGATTATATTACTTATTCATGCCCACATGTTTGATTTAATGTTTTTGTGAATGAAATACCCTATGGATGCTCATGTGTTTGATGAAATGCTTAAGTGGTTGCGTAGTGAAATTTATGCTATCATTGTGTGATATAAAGTTTATTTCATAAGAACACTTAAAATGGCTATGATGTTTGATCGGCCGGTAAATCACCCAAATCAAGGGGTGGCCCAAGTTAAGGTGGCCACCTTAGGCTTGTTCAATTGACCCGGGTTGAACATGGACGACCGACAGTAGTTGGACTACATGGGCTGCTTACACCCAATGTCGGTTGTGTCGTGGTTCTCCCAGGTCAATCAAATTAGTCCACTAGCCGAATGATCATGTATGTTCACAATGTATGATATGACTAAATGAAATCTACGATAACCAGTTCCCAATAGATGTGTCCATTCATAACCGTTAGTGCGATATGATCCCACTAAGACTCATGAGCTGGGCATGGTGGTATGGGACACCGTGTCCGAGCTGTCGGCCTGCGCTGGAGTGACGAGCCTTCCCGTAGTGACCAGTAAACAACTAAGACTCATGAGCCGGGCATGGTGGTATGAGACACCGTGTCCGAACTGTCGGCCAATGCTGGGGTGATGAGCCTCCCTGTAGTGACCAGTGAGCAATGATGGAGGTGGTAAATCATTGTTCGAATGACCCCCATTAAATTACCTGGCCAATGGTTACGTGCTAGAGTATCCTTCGAATGACTCGGGCGTGAATAAAATTGGGTGACGAGCCATTTTCTTGTAGTAATTTAGTTTTATGTGATAAGCCCACACCTCTGTAACACCCCAGCCATTGTTCATCCGGGCTGTGGTCCGAGCGTGAGTTGGGGTGAGCCGTTTGATCCAGACCCCATTTGAAAATAACCCTCTAATCGGTCGGGACAACATGCTGTGGGCTGTTACAACCTTGGAACTGAGTGATCATATTCGGTTTGGGTGATGACCCGTATCGGGTTGATCCTCACACATTTAGATATCATACTGTACTTTTGAAATTATTGATTTGTGATAAAAATGTGCGATGCCTAAATTTGGATCAAGGGACACGGGTAAGGAGCCACTACGTGCAGCAAGAGCCACGTGATTCGGATAAGGACTTGTGATATAACGTCGGTATCTTAGCTTCGCTGGTATGCTGGATGAATTGAACTTAATAATTACTTGGCTAACATGATCATTCATTGCATCACATTAGTTTAGAATGTGGCGAAATAGGCGTTGAAGTCGCATGTTGAGGAAGTATTGTCATTTGCGAACTAGGTGGTCAGAGTCGTGTGTTGAGGGAGTGTCGAATGGTGAGAGCTTGCATCATGTCATATCTTCATATGTACATTTAACAAGAGTATTTAGAAAATGTTTGATTTCTTGTTTTATCATTACCTGTGCTAATTGGTTAATAACATATGTAACTTAGAACTAATGGAACCACTGAATTAGCTACTTACTCCCACCTGGGACAGTGTTTTAAAACACCAACTAGGTGTATCATTGGTGCAGGTACTAGTGAGACCTCAGACAGGTAGGCTTATATCAGGTTGTGCCAACACCGTTATGTTTTGGAGAATTGGGCGTAAACTGAAAGTTTTACACTTTAACCATTTTGGGTATGTATATTGTGAATTGTGGCTTGTATAATCCAGTTTTGGGCGATCATCACTATTGAAATTGTATTTTTGACTCTTAGTCCTATATTTCTGAATCTTTTGTTACCTCTACCTTGCTTTGGTTCCACTAAGTTGAATTGCGTAACTTTGATTATCTGTGTGTGAAATAAATGTGAATCTGAATGAGGTCACATATGCGTTTTCATTTGGTTAACACCTAGGAACTCGGGATTGGAGTCTATGTACATAAAGCATTAATACCCTGAATTTCTTTACTCTTGAAAATGGCTTAATTTTGATGTGATGTTGAAATTAATGTGCTTGAATTAGGAGAGCATTTGGAATTTAAAGCGTGTTGGGCCCACATCTGGTGCCAATTGTCTAAGTCATGCATCTATAGGTGACGCGTGTTTGACGTGGAAAATTGGATTGATATTGTGGAAGATAGAGATGAGAAGTGGGCCACTTGATGCCACCTCTCTTGACTGGACGTGGATTTGGTGCTACCCCCACTTGTACCAAGGTAAGCATAGGCAGGGGCTCCGAGAGTGCCACCGTGATGTATAGGTTTTATCCACTCCATACATCCATTTTTCCCTATCATTTTTTTTTTTGAAAGGTAACGATTCGTATTAAAAAGAGAAGAGGATGCAAAAGTAGAAGTGAGAGACTGCAGAGAAAGCAGAAACAACTACACTCCAAGAAAAATAAAATCAAAATCCTTAAAAGCATTTACTTGAGTGGCCCATTTAATCAACAAACGTTTGGCTTTGGAGGTCACCACATCAGCAGGATTGAACAAATTTCTAAAACATCTACTATTTTTTTCTTCCCAAACGGACCACCAAATAGCAAGAATAACCATTCTCCATAACCTAGTCTCTCTCTTTCTTATTCTAATCCCGTGCCAAGCTTTTAGGAGAAGATCTGTCGAACCCGAAAAAACACAACTGATTCTAAAAAGCACCAAGAACTCCACACAAATATTAGCTATAAAAGGGCAGTGAATGGAATATGGTCAACCGATTCTTCTTCCCCCATATAGAAACCATCCCCCTTTTTCTCAGATTGTCAACCGTTAGGATTTTTCTTTTCCCAACCAGCCATCCAAAGACCAAAACCTTTTGGGGGGGGGGGAATGGTACCAGACATGGTGAGACATAAGATCTCTTGGAGAGTTGTGGTTGTAGAGGAGCAGCTTGTATAGAGATTTGATTGTAAATAGAAGGGATTTTTTCGCTCTCCATATGATCCTGTCTGCCTTTAACTGATTTGGGCTTGATTCGTACACGCAGCCAAGCAGATTCACATAATTTTCTATCTCTCAGTCTTCGAGATTCCTTCTACATCGCAGATTACACGCTATCTTACCATTCATAATCTAGTAGCAATCAGCAACACAGATAATAATAATAACGCCAACCATCTAAACCTTCTTAGGGCTCACTGTGATATTTATTTTCCATTAACCTGTTCATGAGGTTACATAGTACACAAAATTCCTGTCCACCAATGTGTACAAGTCTAACAGATAATACAAATATTTGATGCGGATTTCAATGAGCCCAAATACAACTATGCCCATGGAAAGGTTCTGGTACACTTAGTACACTAAATCATTACTCTTTAAGTTATCATTTGAGTCCTTGAACTATGGTGTTTATGGCTATTAACATACACATACAGTGTTCCCGTGGTATCATATTCTTATCCTAATGCATGTATTAGCCTAAGTATTGTGTCATACAATTCTAATTGCATGTGTCTATAATATGGATTACCCTTCATGTGTATATACCATTATTTAAGAATTCAATAATACCATTTAATTGAGCTCTTTCAACCACTCATTGTGATATCCATAGGTTCAGGGCTAACTACTTTTGGAAACCATTCAGTCTGGGTGCACAATCGGTAAAAATGAAAAAGAATGGTTGAACAGCCACAAAATTTTGCTTGTTCCACCTCTCTAGGAAGTCATTCCCATGTGGGATAAGGTGCCTCAGTCCACATTGTTTGTTGAGCGTGATACATGAACCCCAGTTGAAAAAAGATAAACAAGTACTGTCAATGGCCAAGGAAAAAGAGAAGTATATGGGACCTTTTGGATGAATAATTGATATTTGGTGCTTAGCCCACCAACCATTTTTGCGTGCTTGGGCCGCTGAGATGAGTAGTTCTAAACCACGGAATACATGAAGATAGAATGTGGACCATTCTCAAAGTTTTGTAACCGTCTGTTAGGTTTGTACACCTATGACCAAACTTAGGGATCGATGTCCAGCATCATGTACAACTTGCAAGTAAAACATTAACACCTATAATTTCTCTACTCTTGAAAATAGCTTATTTCTGATGTGATATTGAAATTGATGTGCATGGAATTTAGAGAGCATTTGAAAACTAAAGTGTGTTGGGTCATCTCCAATGGCCACTGTTAAAGTCATGCATTTATAGGGTGATGTGTGTTTGACACAGTAGCGCTCTTTATGAAAATTGGGTTGATGAGAAGTGGGCCACTTGATGCCACCTCTCTTGACTTGACGTGGATTCAATGCTACCCACACCTGTCCCAATCTAAGCACAGGCACGGGCTACGAGGGCACCACCGTGAGGTTTAGGTTTTATCCACACCATTCATCCATTTTCCCCTATTTATTTCAGGGAACAAGCTGAAATGTGAGGCAAATCTAGAGCTCAAGTGGACCACACCATGGGCTTAAGTGGACCAGACCATAGGAAGCAACAGTAATAATGAGGCCAACCATTGAAACCTTCGTAGGGCCCACCATGATATTTATTTTCCATCCAACCTGTTCATGAGGTCACATAGACCTGTATGAAGGGAAAACACAAACATCTGCTTGATTCAAAAGTTCTAGAGCCCCTAAGGGCCTGTTTGGATTCGCGTTTTGGGTGTATTGTATTGTATTCGAGTACTTTTCATGTATACGTTGGGCGATATTCAGAATACATCCATCAGAAACATGCCACTAACTAATGTTTGGATAGGAGGTATTGTCCACACAATGTATATACATATAAATATTGGTAGTTTGTGTACTATGAAAGCATATTTGTACATGCTCAGACATTCTATCCCAGGCGGGGCCCAGTGTTGTTGTTGTGATTAATCCCTGCGGTCCATCACGTTCTGGTACATGAATGATGACCGCTCATCCATTGTCCTCAACTTGGATTCACTTGTTTAACGGTATGGATGTCAGGCAGGGCCCAGTGAAGTTGTTGTGATTAATCCTCGCAGTCCATCACATTCTGAATGACCTTATGATGACCGTTCATCCGTTGTCCCCAAGTTGGATTGACGTGTTTAACAATCTCAATGTGTAAATAGGGGCCCAGTGTTGTTGTCATCATAAATCCTAGTCGTCCTTCACATTCTGACTGATGAATGATAACCGTTCATCTATTGTCCCCAACTTGGAATCACCTGTTTAACGGTATGGATGTCACAAAAAATGCCATAACGTCCTTAAATCTAATACACGGTACACAAGGACAACATCTCAACTCCAAACTGTGCTTAGATGCTGGGGAAACATTTTTCAGGACTAAGAAGAATGTGGGCCCCACATGGGTTACTAGCCATTTGGAAGGATCCTGACTGTTCATCCATTATCACCCTGTTTGATTGACGTCTTTAACGGCATGGATGTCATCTCCAATGGCACAATTTCGCGAACAGTGAATTATCCTGATCGTTCGTCGCTTTTCCACGCTGAAGATCAAATAACAGTGAATATATTTCACTATTTGAAAATTTTAAAAATTAAATACCAAAATAGTTTAAAAACATCAACATGTCAATTTGTGATCAGTTTATCCAACTCTATTTGAATGTCTTTGGAAAACAGTCCATGATACACTCAGAGGACCTAACTATGATGTTTATAAAAAAACAAAAAGTAAAAAAACGTAGCTGATTCATTCTCCTCGGTCATACATATACTAGAACCGAAAAAACAACCTGATACCGGCATAAAAAAATCAACAATCCAAGCAACATACGAAGAAGCGGAGCCATGCATGGTTCATCTCCAACTTCAGCAACAGGCACCCTCTCAGCCTTGCCATCTTCTCGGATACTCTTGGTGTCGATTTGAGTTCGATATGTGAGAGCAGCTACACAGTTGCCACTGTCCATTGTTGAGGGACGATGAGACGCACAAACAGCTCCACTTCCAGTTGTATGTTGCACTGTTCGATCGGGGAAATAAATCTAAATGATATAGAAAACAATAAAAAATTCTTCCACCCAAGAAAATGATATGATGTAATCTTCACTATTTTGACTAACAAAATTTCTTTACATATGAAATAAACAGTATCCTACAAACCTGGTACTGATTCTAGGCATTCGTAGTATCTTCAAAAGTCATGAACGACTTGTGTTTGCATCCACTAAAACCGTTAACTTGAGCATTGCATTCATCCCATGTTGCATAGATCCCGAGATTCCTCCCCACAAACACCACATAATACTTTTGCTTTATTTCACTACAAGCATTAATCAATGCCTTAAGCAGTGGATATCTGAATTAAAAAAATATATATTCATTTTCCTTTGCCTCTAATTGTACTATGTAATCTGCATATTACGAGTCTTTCGAAGATGTTGGCACCAAATTTCGTTTCTTTGGGAAACAGGTTACAAATTGATCCCCACAGCCACCTTTGCAAATAAAATGAAATGTTCACGTCAACAATGTCCCACAGAACTCGTTCACACATGGACAAAATTGTAAAATCTCCTTACCACCTGGATATATTTCCAAACACAGGCGGGCTTTAGACCTTTCGCTGATTTCAGGGCACTGAATTCAAAAATAATCTGTCAAGTTTAATTCAAGTGAAAAGTGTATCAGTCCAAAATTATATATTTATATTGACATTCAACATTAAAAGCTTCTCAATAGCAGAATTATTACCAGCATTAATTTGATTTTCTTTATAATAAACCGAAGTAGACCGGGTGATTTACACGAAAATAAAAAACTGTATCAGTCCTACATTGAATCATACTCAGCAGAGCATTGTATATAGGGAGGTGAAGAGAAATTTTTTTTTTTTGCCAGTTTTCAAATACATCTAATCCAGTGATGTCCTTGGAAGTTTAAGTTTTCAGAATAAGTAAAAGCTAGTTTGTATTAATAAAACCCTGAATCAAAACATGTAATTCAAAAGTTAACCTATCATGATTAGGTCAAACAAAAGATTTCTATTAGAAATAATCTATTCTGTCGATAGTAAATCTGTCCACTTATATATCAAATAGAGACAAAGATCATTCTGAATCAGTTAAAGTCAGAAATCCTCCAACATATTAATCTAGCAGAAATTACTACTAAATAATATTGACACCTTTGAGATAAGGATCATTCTCAATCAGTTAAACTCAGAAATCCTCCAACATATTCATCCAGCAGAAATTACTACTGAATAATGACAACTGTGAGACTAAGAGCATTTCGAATCACTTAAAGTCAGAAATCCTCCAACATATTCATCCAACAGAAATTACTACTGAATAATGACAACTGTATCTAATTATAATTTGAATTAGAATATCGCATAGCAGTTAAAGTCAGAACTTGCAACAAAAAGTAGCAGTGCAGATTTAATATATAGCAGTCCAAGAGTTTAAAGATCTAACTGCTGCTCTAGCAGCAATCATATCATCCACAGTGTTGCCAGAAAGTTAACCCACCAAACCAAACATTCATAGATTCGGTTGAAACAGTATCCACCCCAAACGCATAAAAAAAAAGAGTATCCCCACAACATAACAATCCACGTATAAAACAAAAGGCCCATTTTCATTCTGGGCCACAACGAGGAAGGATAACTTTCTCTATCCATTCCTTTCGTCGTTCATATCCCAACTTCATAAAAAAACCTGCACTGACTATATCAGTCTGCAATACCCTTGCAGCCCGAATTTGGTCTTCATTGAAAAGACCATCCACCTCCTCAAGGATACCCAATAGCCATTGCACTTGAGTCATGCTTTTCCTCTGCGCCATTGTAATGTCAGGTTGTTCACAGCTTCTGCGACCTCCCCCATCCTGTCCCCGATATGTTCACTTGGTCTACTCTTCCTACGACTTAAATCACTCCCATCGGCGCGACTATGACGAGAACATGAGGTGGCTTCCATGGGGCTTTTGTTTGCTCGCTTTGCCCGATTTAATGATCCTTGACCACATCGAACTCAGGCAGTAGCCCTCCGATCATCCTCATCTGAGGATGAGAGTCACATAGTCTAGCAGGGCTCCTTCTCCAAGTCATCATCGGAGTTCATTTGGTCACGGCCGCGCCATTTCCCCGATATGGGAGAAGAATATGCCATACTCACAAACTCGCCGTGGACAAAATCATTGCCAAACATGAAGGCTAGATCATCCCATCTTTCCATATGTTTGCCTCGAACCCGGTCGTCATAGGGGTGGCTCTGTACACACAACGACAGAATATTGTTATCATTTATAAAAAAATCAGTTCAAAAAAATTGATAAAGCAACTATAAAATCACTTCATACCGCAATGTATCCTTCCCATACATCCTCGGTAGAAGTCATCATCTTCTGGTCTTCATCTCATCCGAATCTTGACGCATTGAACATGTCCTTTATTACCCAATATAGTCTTTTCAACGTCCGGAGCCGGTTGGATATATGACGGTTCTCCAACAATATCCCACAAGTATCGTTTATATCTTTAATCGTAGCCTTATAAGCTTCGGGTTTAAACCCGATATCACTTTTAAGGCCCAGATTTACTTGTTCGACCAACGCATCAACTAATGCGTTATCCATACTATCTGTCTATTGAATTCTACTTACTCTACTTGAACCACTTACAGTACGCCTCGATGCAGCGACATTTTTTGGGGATGGCCGGTTCCTTGATGGAGTAACCTTTTTTTTTTTTTTTGGAGTGCCACTTTTTTAGCAGGTGACATGGGGCACTGGTTCAACATAACAATCTTCTTACCAGGAGATGACTCTACGTCTTTCTTCCTCGTGTCATTGAATGTGCTCCTTAAAAAATTCATTAAACCTACAAGCATAAAATATTAATAGAAATATGACAGCTAAAGCCAAGTGATGTACATATATAATGAGTCATAGATAGACACAAATGACATTCATCACAAATTAACTGTATCAGTATTAAGAACATGGTGAAAATATGTTAAAATATTTCTGCTTCCAACAAAGCAGATCATTACATAAACCAGGCAAGTCTAACTACGTAGTCTTGTGCGTGGAAGACTATCATTCTACATTCTCTCAGCTATCTCATCTCTCTTACGTGTCTGATCATCACGTGCAAGATCCGTCACCTGAACTAACGCTTGTCCTTCTTCCACCGTAGTTATATCTAAAGGGGATGGCAAAACATCTTCTGTACTGTCCCCACTATCCTCAACTATCTCAGCTAGTCCATCATCACCATTAACACGAATGAAATTATGAAGGATACAACAAGTTATAATAATTTTCACTTGCATTATAAGCTTGAACTGAGGAGGAGTACATAGAATAAGAAAACAGTTTTTTAAAATGCCAAATGAACACTCTATGACATTTTTCAATGGTTCGTGACGATAATTGAAAAGTTCCTTTTTATTGGCAGGCTTCCTTCCAGTACGAAACTCGTTCAGGTGATATCGCACACCTTGATAGGGTGCCATAAATCCAGGCGAATGTACATATTCATCATCAACAACATAATATTTTTCTACATAATTGCAAGATATGTTTCAAATATCTATTACACATAAACACCTACAATATAAACAATCACCCCCTATACTCAATTACCATGTGTAATAGGAAAACAGTCAAGACGACGGGTTAGTGCATTTTTTAACACACGAGCATTGGATGCGGATCCATCCCAACCAGTAAGCACATATACAAAATTCATATCAAAAGTATATGCGGCCAAAACATTCTATGACAGAAATTCTTTCATATTTCTGAAAGTTGAGCTTTTTTCTTTTGGTAAATAAGCCGGGATATGGGTACCATCTAGGGCCCCGATGCAGTCCTACAATCAGAAGGGTGGCACATGATCAGCTCATTCATTAACTATCAAGTTATAATTTAGGAATTGCTCCAACATATCTTCAACTTTACTTAAAAGTATGAACTCCACAAAGGGTTGTCAGATATTTCCTTGGGTGTGTGTAATCTAGGAAATTTCACGTACTCGGGATATAGACCGATTATAGCATCCAACACTCTAGTAAAGTGTCTGCTTATAGTTTCACCAGATCATATGAAACGATAACCAATCACACAATTACGTACGTTATGTCCGACAGTATGAAGAAACATTACTACCTGCTCCTCCATACTGCATCTCCTGCTATCGGAAAGTAGTTAATTTAAAAAAATTGTCCCTGCCCATCCTTAGCTGCACAAGACACTCAGTATCGCTCTTACGTATAATTCGGCTTATGAATTTATCCCTCTCAATGTGACTTTCATTGGGTTTAGCCTTTATATAGTAACGACGATAATATTCAGCCGCTCCCATTACACATACTGAAGCTGCAATGGCTGTTATTGTAGCAACGATTTTGCTCTCAGTCCAATCACTGCCAGATGACCTATCACTGGAATTTTACTCACTTTCGGAAGCCATTGCAGTTTAAGGGAATTCAAAAATTGATCTGAGTGAGAATTAGAATAAACCGTAAATTTTACTTGTATATAAACATGTAAATATACTACAACAAGCATTTACAATTATTGAGGTTGACATCCTTCATGCCTTGGTGAATCAACCAAAATGTTCATGTTGTTGACAAAATTTTCAGAATTATAGTCCAGGTATTACAAGCATTGAAAGCTTGAAAACACTTGTTTTTTCTGTACATTGAAGATGTACAGAAAGTTTTAATGAACACATAAAGGTATGATGTATGAACATCAGAATTAGAATGTGTTGGGAAAGTTAAAAATAACACATAAAACACTTGTTGGTTCTATTAGTTAATTTTTTTGGAGATAATTTTTTTACTTGCTGCTGATCAGATTGATAAATAAAACCTGTTCACATGACATTAAGAAGATGTACAGAAAGGTTAGGAAAGAGTACATAACACAGTTGGGAATTCGGATTGATACGACAAACCTGTTAACAACATAATTAGAAGATGTACAGAAAGTAAAAAAATAACACATAAAACACATGTTGCTGGTATCAGTTATGTAGTGAAGAGAAAATTTTGAAACCTCAGTGAACATATTGATACAACAAAACTGTTAACAACATAATTAGAAGCTGTACAGAAAGTTAAAAATAACAGATAAAACGCTTGTTTCTTCTCTCAGTAATTTTTTTTTCGAGACAAATTTTTTACTTGCTGCTGAAAAGAATGATACATCAAAATTGTTAACATCACATTAACAAGATGTACACATAGTTACAAATAATACATAAATCACTTGGTTCTTTAATCAGTTAATCAAGATTTTAGGAGATAATTTTTTAACCCTTGTTAATAGCAGAATTAGAAGATGTACAACAGAATTAACAACAGAATCAACAACAAAATTTTTATATCCTTCAACCTCAGATTGATATATCTAACATGTAAATAGCAGAAATAGTAGATGTATAGAGAGTTAATAATAACACCTGAACCACTTGTTTCTTTTATCAGTTATTTTTTTATTTCATCAATTTTTTGCTTGCTGTTGAACAGATTGATACTTCATACATGTTCACATGACATTAAGAAGATGTACAGAAATTAAAAAAGAGTACATTAAAACACTTGGTTCTTCAATCAGTTAATCAACATTTTAGGAGAGAATTTTTTAACCTCAGTTAACAGCAGAATTAGAAGATGTAACAGAAGGATTAACAACAGAATCAAGGGAAGAATTTTTTTTTCATTTAACCTCAGATTGATACATCAAACATATAAACAACAAAATTAAATATGTACAGAGAGTTAAAAATAACACGTAAAGCACTTGTTTCTTCAATCAGTTGTGTTTTTATTTCATCAATTTTTTACTTGCCGCTGAACAGATTTAAAACTCATATCATTCACATGACATTAAGAATATGTACGAAAAGTAAAAAAGAGAACATAAAACACTTGGTTCTTCAATCAGTTAAACAAGATTTTAGGAGAGACTTTTTTGATAGAGTAATACCTCTATTTCAGATCAACCCGGATGATGCAGTTCCTTATGAGAACAGTAAAGTGCCCAAAAACAAATAGGTTTGAAGACAACAAACGAAGGAATGGTTTTGAAAATCAGAGAAGGGTTTTATATAATCCACTGCATTCCAAGTATCGAAAGCATCCTCGGTACAGACACCTCCTGTACCTGGCCTTCCGCAAACAGACGGGTGTCATGCACCCGTCCTTTCCAGTCTTCCACAAATACACACAATTTATTGTCAAATCGAAGTTGGATTCAACAATAGAAGATTTCCCTCCTGTCGCCGGTATAGGCATAAAGGGATGGGAAATAGGGTTTAGCCAGACACGGTGTATACGCCTGAACGTATACACGACGATAAGGAGGGGAGTCTTGCATCCAAGAGGGCCATGGAAGATAAAGATAGAATCCGCTCACTGGATAAAGGTCGTTGGAACTAGCCAAACCGATTTCTAGAGGAGAGATGATCAAACCTGAAGCAAGTGCTTTTTGCAAAACGAATGACCGATTTGTAACAAGGAGGGTGATAGGAAGGTTATCATGGCCACTGTATGTTGAAATCTGTCTTCGGAAGGGCCTCTTCTCAGTTCATCTCCAAGATGATTTACGGAGAAGACAGTGTAGAGAATCGCCCGTTCTCTTCATGCCTATTCTCCATATGTTGCGTTTTGAAACTCCCTCCCATTTCAATACAATGCATTGAAGAGACGGTATAGTTCCTTGCGTAGCCGTCAGTTAGTACATTACAATCAAGGAGATTTTTTGGCTCCATGCTATATTCGCGCGCGTGGAATTTGTCGGCCGCCCACTCCGAAACAAACACCTAACATGTCACATCAGGGTCCTTAATACAATACCGTACACCCACAACCGCGAATCCAAACAGGCCCTTATAGGACCCCATATCTAAAACTAGAAACAAAATGGTGCACTTATGCAGAAACAATGCACACTATTGAACGATCGATCGAGCGTATATCAATTCCACAATGTTCTCGATCAATCGAACATGCTCAAAAGTGTCAAGAGAACTAACTTGATTTTATTTATTTATTTATTTTTCTGAATTATCTTGATCGATGGATCCAGGCTAGGTTTGATAAATTGAACTCCCCGTGTTTCACCATGTGGGGGAGATGAGCTACCACTAACCGTGCACCATGTGGCGGAGAAGTTCATCAGATCCACTCCGTCCATCATGCACGCCGTCACATTTACATCATTGATGGCAAAAATCAGACCAACCAAAATTTAGGTGGGCCACACCACAGGGAACACTGTAAAATCAATCCCCCCAACAAAAAAAAAAAAAAAAAAAAAAAAAAAAAAACTCTATACTAAAGTGGTGTGGGCCACATGAATCTTATATTGTCCTGATTTTGGGAAAATACACTCATCCTGTTGTGACATGTCAAATGAATGGATTGGATGGCATATATACACGATGCTGGAGCCCACATGCAATTTGGACTATTTTAATGATGGAACTTCCAATCTCAACTGTTCCCCACGGTGTAGCCTACCTGAGTGTTGAATCAGCCCAATGTTTGGGCCCGGGCCAAAGACGGCAGCGCAACCGATGGGTGGGGTGGATCTCATCCACACGAAGTCCTCCGTCCCTGTCAGCATATGATCATGCTCACACAAGCGTTCATGCGTGTTTACGTACCTGCCCTTGAACGTCATATCCCACGCTCACCATACCTCGTCTGTTAATGCTAAGCCCACGTTGACATTTAATCACGGCCATGCGTGCCAATCTGTCCCCATTCGTTTCCTTGTGATATCTGATTTGGCCACACCTCCTAGTTGGGTTCGTCCCAATCTTTTAACACCACCGACTGTTTTTGTGCATGTGGCCCAGCTGATGAGTCCATTGGGCTGGCTTCTAGAACAAGTCATCCAATTAAACCGTTCCTGCTTTCTAAAGAATTTAAAATGTATGATGGTTTATTATTAGAGCCATGTCCCAAGTATGTGGGTCTCTTATTAGGAATAATAACTTGGGCTGTAGACCGTACCGAGAACATGCTATTTTACCAAATGTCAGGATAGTAAGTAGACTTACGTGAGCTACACATGCTTTTTCAATTTTTTTCTGTTGCCCTTTTTCTGACCTGACTAATTACCAAACCGAAATTATTTTTTGATACTGATGAATGGCCTAGATATCTGACACATGCTGGCCGCTCACTGGCTCACAATGCTATTGTCATTTTTATTATTGGGTTGGGCTAAATACATGGGCTTCATGGATTAGCTCATGTCAGTCCTTAAGTAGTAGGATTCTATACACCAGGGGTTCGTGGGTGATCTTGACTGTTTGACGGGGATGCCCAAAAATCTTTTAGTCTGGAAGATTCTAACCGTCCTAATCGCCCAACTGCAGACTACACACATGACACAGCGACTTACGTGGCAGAACCATCTATCGATTGACTTGGTGACGTCATAATTCCTCCAATCTGGCACATGAGCCAATCGTTCCATCTCCAATTTGCGGTGGAACGCTTGTAAGGCAATCTTCCTAGAATTGTACAACTTCATGCTCCAGAGGATTTGGGTCCCATCACATTGGCGATTTACATAAAATGCCTCACCAAGCCAAACACAATAACCACATATGATGATTAAGGCTACACGAGATTCAACAATGAAACTGTGCCCAACCTAACTAAAATTTACACGCATTTAGTCATTATTATTATTATTATCATGGCCAGACCTACCCATCTGACCCAACAGATGAATGAGCTTGATCTGATGTGTTGGACCAATGAACTAGACCTGAACTCAACCCAATTATTATTGTGTCTGATCTTTAACACCTGGGAGGCCTAGCTTGATGACCTGGCGGGCTAGTTGAACTCGTTAATCCCTTACCAACCCCAAAAAGATTTTAACAAATGTTCTGTCACAACAACAAAGCTGTCACTGTATCTAAAAATTCTCATCTTAATTTAAGGTGCGTTTGGTTGAACCCAATGAAATTTCATGGCTAATCACTCTAGTTTCGTACAAAATTTCATAAAATTTAGTTCAACCAAATAAACCCGTGGCAATTCTGTCTTCTGTTTCTCAAAGTAATTCTATTTCTTTTGCTTACCTAGATTGGACCATGCTTTTATGTAGAGTTCATTGTTGTGTCTGTTTGAACTGCTTGACTAAAAATTGCAATTTAGTGATGACAAGGCATGCTGCACACCACTTAAAAGAAGTTGTTAGATTAAAAGGTTAAAAAAAAAGATTTGAAAAATCTAGGAAAATGATTTTTTGTTTTCGTTAACTAATTTGTTTTAATTGAGATTACTTTTGTCCCATATCGGAAAGTTGTTAAGAAAACTAAGCATTTATATTAAAATTCCTCATTAATTTTTTGTATTGAAAACAAGGATATGCCATGAGAGCAACTTCACATGTGCTCGGCCCCATCCGGGGTTGTGGTGTGGCGTGGTGTAGTGTTTTTGATCGGACACCTGCATTTATTACACCGCTATCGCATGCGCCTCGAGCCACTACGGCAACATAACTTTCCTTTATAAAGACATCTACTCTTCATTGCAAATCCATCTCTGGTTTTTCTCTCTAGGATCTCTATGGACAAGGCAAATTTGTCTTTAAGACAACGTGCCTCAACTCTCCAAATTCTTCTCTTCTTATTTCTGGTTTATCATTTTAGATTTTCTATTATATATCTGTATTTTAGAATCAACAAAAGTGACATTTATTTCTGCAAGATACTTGGCGTACGCATTATATACGAGTATGTCTGTTTGACCTGCATAACTAAGAATTTACTATATCTAGCAATTAATCTTCCAATATCACCATATCTAACCATTGATCTTCAATTGTTACAATATCTGATAGTTGATCATCACTTATCGGTCCATTTGACCATTGATCTTCCATTATTGCTAGATTGGATGGTTGATCACTGCTAAATCCAACCTTTTATCATCCATTATTGCTATATATAGCGATCGATTGTCCATTGTTGTTGTTGATTTATTATTTGTCGACATGATATCTAATATGGACTTCTTGTTCGTCAGCCGGTGACAAGCTAACCATTGATCATTATCATCTGACCTTTGTTTATTGGCTCACCTGGTTGTCTTTGTGCCCTCTGATTTCATTTTGAACAAATTGGGATGATGGATCTCACTTTGAGAGGCTGGATGTTGGTATGGGCAATGTGAACAATGGGAAATAATTCTGAGTGCTACCAAGTTGACTGGGATGATTTAATTTGAATTTCATCTTTGATAGGGTGTAGTTGGGGAGAGGCTGCTTGCATGATAGAGAGAGCCATTATGTTTTTATTTCCAAAATGAGAAATCTATTTCTCTCTCAATCCATTATACTTTTCTTAATTCCGAGTGGGAGTTCTAAAATTTCCAATTCTGCCACTCTTTCCTCAAATTCTAAATTTGGAAATTTAAAATTTCAATAAACTACTGTTTCTTTATCATGCAAGCAAAGCTGCAGTTTGTTAACTCATGAAATTATCATGATACTGTGTGTAGTTTAACAAACCCTTAGGTACTATTTCAGGTGAGGGATTTGGGGCAGTAATTTGTGAAATCCATGGATTTCAGATCTCCACTGTTTGTTTTCTGTTAAGGATTTGTCAAATTTGTGGATATCCCAAATCCACATCTCCATAAATCCTTGGCAAATTCAAAATCCAATCCCACCCCAACAACAACAACAATAAGTGCTCTCAAACCTAAGGATTTGTAGCTTGATTCCCAAACGGCAGACTTTGGGATTTGCCAAACCAAAATCCAATGCATATCCATGATTTTGACAATCAAGGCCTGAGAGAGCTAGAAGAGTATTTACACCGGCCCATATAAGTTGAGAACAGGGTTCGTCAAGAAAGAAACTTACTATAGAAGATGATGAATGTACATGATGGGTAAATATCTGCGTAAGCTAGGAAAGAACTTAACCATGTGGACCATGGCTTGACATGGTAAAGAAACTGAACCCAATACAATAAACATGCCTTTCATATTTTGATATCCACCCAGCCCTTAGGGCTTGTCAAGAAAGAAGGTTTCTATAGAAGATGATGAATGTACATGATGGGTAAATATCTGCATAAACTAGGAAAGTACCTACGAACCATGTGGCCCACTGGCTCGACTTTGTAAAGAAACTGAACCCTATACAATAAACATGCCTTTCATATTTTGAGACCCATCAATAGATACAATGTAATAGCCTGGGAAGGCTGTGGCAAATGTTTCTTGCAGGCAGACAGCTCATGGGAAACACGCTGCATGGTCGGACGATGTTGTGGGCTGGAATGTAAGCATGCGAGTGCCACCATTACTATCAAAATCACTTCCATTTCGACTCTAACAGTTGGGGGTGAGAGACGTGGGTCTAACACATCCTTCAGAAGTATATTTTCACCACCTGATGATGATAAAGAGGAGATGAGTTCCCCAGGATGCCTTCCCATAATCACTTCTAAAGCTACCACTCCAAAGCTGTATACATCGCACTTTTCCGTCATCGCCATTGTGTACGCAAGCTCTACAAAGAAGAAAGAAAAAATAATGAAGTAAAATTGAATATTTCATTCATGTCCATTTGCTATATAACATTGCAAGTGGGTGGGCTGCATACAGTCCTTGCAACGATCAAATGACCCAAGTACAAACCCAGCCTGGCCTGAACCATGAGCTAAGAAAAGTAAAAAAGGGACTGGGCCATGGGGTTCATTCATCAGGCCTTTATGATGACCCTCTGGCCTATTAGTAGTTGATCCTAACACTTTAGAGAGAGAGAGAGAGAGAGAGAGAGAGAGAGAGAGAGAGAGAGAGAGAGCATTGGACTTAACCTGGAGCAACATATCCGTAGGTGCCAACGGGTGTCGTCCAATTAGATGAATCAGGCTTCAAAAATCTGGCAGTGCCGAAGTCAGAAACACAGGCTTCAAATTCCAAATCCAACAAAACGTTGTTACTGGATAGGTCGCGATGTACCATCGGAGGGGTGCAGTCATGGTGCATGTATGATAGAGCATGTGATATTCCTTTGATAACGTTGACCCTTTTAGCCCAGTCCAATTCTCTAGCCCCTTCCTCATTCCTTAGGATGCTAGCCAAGCTTCCCCTATCCATGTACTCATACACCAAAAACATGCATTGAGAATGGGAACAAAACCCATAGAGCCTCACTATATTACGGTGCCGAATTTCTGTTAATGCTCTTATCTCATTCCTGAAGTTCAATTCAGCGGTCAGCTCGTTTCCTTCCATCAGCTGAATCTTTTTTACTGCTACTACCTGATCAGTTGATAACTCTGCTTTGTAGACTCTCCCGCTTCCTCCCATCCCAATGCAATATTCATCATCGAAATGGTTTGTTGCATCAATGATGTCTTCGTATGCAATCCTTCCATCATAGTTCCATACCGAAAAGAGATCTCGACGGGCCATTTCTCTTCCCTCTTTCTCTACACTTCTTTCTCTTCGCCGAAAGGTGAAAAAGATGCTGACAAATGCAGATGAAAGAAATAACATGCCCAAAAGAGGAACAACAATGAAGATGACAACTTTGTGACTGTTTGTCGCACCCCGAGTTTTCATCGGAGAGGAATTGCATGGTGCCAAACCTTGTACTTCACCACATAAACCTTTATTTCTTATGAAGGCATCCGTGCATGCCAATGCCTTTTGGAATGTTCTGCTTTTAGGAACAGGGCCCACCAAGTTGTTGAATGACAGATTAACACATGACAAACTGAGCATATCATTGAAAGAGGATGGAATGAGTCCTGAGAGATTATTGTGGGAGAGATTCAGGTTTTCCAGCTTCTGCAGTTTTCCAAGTTGTGACGGTATCTCTCCACTAAGTGAGTTATGACTAAGATCTAGCAAAACCTGCAGCTGTACTAGATTACCAATCTGATATGGAATTCTTCCATTCAATTGATTTTTGCTCAGTTTCAGGAACCACAGCTTGGAGCAATCCCCTAGCTGTTGTGGTATTGGTCCAGTGAGGCTGTTTGCTGATAAATCAAGTTTATCCATGTTGGACAATTTTCCAATCTCCGGTGGTATCTGACCGGATAGCTGGTTATCATGTAAGTCGAACTTGATTAATGAAGTCAACCTACCAAATTCCTTTGGAATTTCTCCAACAAGATTGTTTGAGGAAAGATCGAGTTCTTGAATCCGATTCAGATTTCCAAACTCAGGCGGTATCCTGCCTACAATCTTGTTCCCAGAGATACCCAGACTCAGTAAATTCCGGCATTCACCCAAGTGTGAGGAGAGCGGACCATGCAATTTGTTGAAGCGCAGACTAATAGACGTGAGGTTTGGGTTAATGTTAAAAACTTCAGATATATTCCCCGTGAGCTGGTTTCCATCGAGAAAAACATGGGTCAAGCTAGAGCAATTTCTCAAGATTTTCATGATGGGACCTTGTAAATGATTGTCTGTCGCAGCTAAGTATGTCAGTGATCCTCCTCCGCACATATCTCGTGGTAAGTAGCCAGAGAAGTGGTTTTTACCCAAGTTTAGGTGAGAGAGATTTGTCAGATTGGTTATTTCTTGAGGCACCGGACCAAATAACTGATTGTCGAATAGGAAAAGATATCTCAGCTTTGTCAGTTTACACAAAGATGGAGGTATCCGACCTGTGAGATTGTTGATTTCGAGACACAGATATTTCAGATCTTTAAGATTTCCCAATTCTTGAGGGATGGGGCCAGAAATGTGATTTTCGAACAGTTGCAAGCTGGTAAGCTGAGTCAAGTTGCCTAAAAAGGAAGGGATGGAACCTGTTAGAATGTTTTCCGACAAGTCTATGTCTGTCAGTTTTTTCAGATTTCCAAGTTCTTGAGGGATGGTGCCAGAAATGTGATTTTGGTACAGAGGCAACATGACAAGCTGAGTCAAGTTCCCGAAAATGGAAGGAATGGAACCTGTTAGAATGTTATCCGACAAGTCCAGTGCACCCAGTTTTTTCAAGTTTCCTAATTCTTGAGGGATGGGGCCATTAATGTAATTTTTCCATAGGTACAAGATGGTAAGCCGAGTCAAGTTCCCGAAAGTGGAAGGGACGGAACCTGTTAGAATGTTTTCTGACAAGTCCAGTTCAGACAGTTTTTTCAAGTTTCCTAATTCTTGAGGGATGGGGCCATTAATGTAATTTTTCCTTAGGTACAAGAAGGTAAGCCGAGTCAAGTTCCCGAAAGTGGAAGGGACGGAACCTGTTAGAATGTTTTCTGACAAGGCCAGTTCAGACAGTTTTTTCAAGTTTCCTAGTTCTTGAGGGATGGGGCCATAAATGTAATTTTCCCATAGGTACAAGTTGGTAAGCTGAGTCAAGTTCCCGAAAGTGGAAGGAATGGAACCTGTTATAAGGTTTTTGGGCATACTGATTTCTATTAGATTTGTAAGATTTCCAATTTCTAGAGGAATTGAACCAGAAATTTTATTCCATCTAGCTCCAAGAAGCTTAAGCTGATCAAATTACCGAAAGATGGCGTAATGGGACCTGTAAGATTGTTTGTTGCTAAATCTAGTTTAACTAATTTCTGCAGATTTCCTATCTCTGGAGGTATCAGACCACCTATATTATTATCAGAGAGGCACAAGTAACGGAGATTCATAAGCAGGCTGATTTCAGATGGGATTTTTCCAGTGAGTTGATTGGTTTGGAGCCCAAGATACGTTAGTTTGGTCCAATTGGTGAGGAAACATGGATGTATTTCGCCGGTTATTGCATTGCCGGAGATGTTGAGCTCGAGAATGAGAGTGAGATTGGCCAGCGAAAGAGGCAAGGCACCAGATAGCTGATTCAGAGACAGATCAAGGTAGCTGAGTTTAGAAAGAGTACCGACTTGTGACGGGATGTGCCCGTGGAGTTTGTTACTGCTGAGGTTGAGATAGGTGAGGTTTGGAAAGGAAGAGAAGCGAAGATTGTCGAGCGTCCCATGCAAACCGGCATTTGGGAGGTTTATACCGGTTACACTTGTGCTGATATCGTCGCATTCAATGCCAATCCACTTGCATGGACTTTTGGTGCTGCCAGAAGTAGCATTGGGCAGCAACCATGAATGGAGGAGAGAATTGCTTTTGAGGGTGGATTTCCATATCAGGAGTGCTTTTGCTTCTGATTGTAATGGTATTGAAGCAGTAGCTGAAGCTAGAGAAAGACACCAAATTAAGAAGACGAGGTGATGGTAGTGAGATTTGTTGGGTGTTGGTTGGGAGATTTGCATGGTGTCGTAGTGGATTTTCTTGTGCTCTGTTCTCATCAAGTAACTACTCCTATTTATACTTTTAAGGCTGTGCTTCAACTCAATCATTCCCACGTTAGTGTGTATTGAGTTGAAAACCCTTTTTCTCAATATATTAGTGGAGCATGTGGATCACGGTCTAGACTTTTGCACCGCTTTGTAAATGATGGAGATCCTTCCTCCTCGCACATGGGCACTCATGTACATGCATCCAGACCATCCAAATTGAGAATCCCGTTATAGATGGAAGAGAGAAGAAGAGGGAGATTTATTGGGCATTGGAAGAGATTAGTGCATAGTTGTTGACGCAGGGGAGGATGTGGGGTCGAGCACCGTCTTCCTCAAAAGGATAACTATTCTGAATCCATGGAACTTCTCTGGACTCCTCACATAAACTTCTCGAATCCACGAGGAAAGAAAGCATAAAATAGAAATAAATTCTAATAAATTCGAAATTGATTAATGAATTGATAATTCTCTAATGTGTCTCCTTACACCATTAATAAAGAAAAAAAATAAACTAAAATTCATAATTACCAAAAATAGCAAAATTCTAACTATGATAAAAATCCTAATTATAATAAAACTCTTCTAATGCTTAATTTTTAAAAATAAAAATTTTAAATAAACTTTCTCTAGAAGAGTCCCAGTATAATTAAAAGTTATTTCTAATAGGGAATAAAATCTAAAACTCTAAAAATAAAAAAATTAAAAATTAAAAATCAGAATTACTAAAAACAGTAAAATTTTCCTAAAAATTCGTTTTTGAGCTGAAAGCGCGCGTTTTCTGACGAAACGGATAGATGCAACCCACGTTGTAGGTCAGTTCACCTCGGATGGCCCGTTTCAGTAAAGATTGATAGGTTGTGCGCCCCGTAATGATACCCGAATCAAAAGTTATGGTCAATTTACGGTTCATCTTCTTTTGGCCCAACCATGTTAGGAACGTATCTGTGACACGTTCTATATTGGACCCCTCTACTTGAAAAAAATTCGTCTTCAAGTTACGCAAGAGACTTGGCACATGAGTTTGAGATAACTTTTGACGCCGATGTTCATTAGCTTTTTTTTATTTATTTATTTATTTATTTATTTTTTTTGGTACTTTGCATTAAACTCTTGAGTTGACACAATACATGTACTCATGTTTTCCTTGACTTAACTAATATCGATCAGTTCCTTCACATCTGCCTTCAAAATCTCATATTTTTTCTGATAATGAAGGCAATTAGGTAGACTTGCCCCTAAGACGGGATCAACATGATTTTGAATATCTCGTATGGGAGGTAATTTATTAGGGAGTTCATCGAGCACAACCCTCTTGAACTCTTGCGATACTGGTTCCAAATCCTCTAGGATATTCACAGGCTTCACATATTTTTTCTTTTCAACTAATGGATATATATTTCCCGTTACCTCAGATTGTTTAACAAAGGCCTGTTCAGTGATAAGATATTGTCCCTCCACTTTAGAAGTCTTGGGTTGGTTCTCCATTCGTATAGAGGTCACATGTTCGCTACTGATGAATCCCGTGGTCTGTTGCAACTCCGTTTTGATGAAGTCGTTTCTTGCGGACCAATAATAGGATTTTTCTGCATAATCTTTTATTGATCGATTATCCTGATAATAATTTTGGTTTTGTTGGAATAATACTTGATCATAATCTTGAGGGAGGAATCGCATGCACAATAACTTCTTCATCCGCGACCACGTGAGGATTGACGCCTTCATTTGTCTCGCCCACTCGAGTTGAAGTTGTTCCCACCAATCTGAAGCTCTGCCCGTCAACTTGTATGCTACGAGTTTAACTTTCTTTTCTTCTACGATGTTCATGTAGTCAAAGAAACGTTCGACTTCAACCAACCAATCAAGGAAATCCTTGAAGTAGAGTTGACCATTAAAACTAGGAAGATCGACTTTCATCTTAAATTCTTGAACCATCTTGTGGTTCATTGATAGCATCGCCCTACGATCAGTATAATTACGAATTCCAGCAATTGCTAGTGGTGGATCACCACCATGAACACAGAACTGCCCTAGGCTTTCCGCTAAGAGATCCGCTATGCGGTCGATGGAAGCCTGCAGCCCTTGCATGGTTTGTCGATTCTCTCGTTGCGCTGCTTCGAAAGCTACCGCCGTTAAAGATAAATTCCTTAGAGCACCGCCCATGGGATTATTGCTCGACCCGTCGTTAGAAGCCATCAATCCGAGGAGAAACCTCGCTTTGATACCAAACTGACGCAGGGGAGGACGTGAGGTCGAGCACCGTCTTCCTCAAGAGGATAACTATTCCGAATCTACGGAACTTCTCTGGACTCCTCACAGAGACTTCTCGAATCCACGAGGAAAGAAGGCATAAAATAGAAATAAATTCTAATAAATTCGAAATTGATTAATGAATTGATAATTCTCTAATGTGTCTCCTTACACCATTAATAAATAAAAAAATAAACTAAAATTCATAATTACCAAAAATAGCAAAATTCTAACTCTGATAAAAATCCCACTTCTAATAAAACTCTTCTAATGCTTAATTTTTAAAAATAAAAATTTCAAATAAACTTTCTCTAGAAGAGTCCTAGTATAATTAAAAGTTATTTTTAAAAGGGAAGAAAATCTAAAACTCTAAAAATAGAAAAAAAATTAAAATTAAAAATTGGAATTACTAAAAATAGTAAAATTTTCTTAAAAATTCGTTTTTGAACTGAAAGCCCGCATTTTCTGACGAAATGGATAGATGCGACCCACATTGTGGGTCAGTTCACCTCGGATGGCCCGTTTCAATAAAGATTGATAGGTTGTGCGCCCCGTAATGATACCCGGATCAAAAGTTATGGTCAATTTAAGGTCCATCTTCTTTTGGACGAACCATGCTAGGAACGTATCTGTGACACGTTTTACATCAGTTGTTATGGATTGTTACTGCTTCCTATTCTCCATTAACTTCAACTTAATATACGAATACAATGATGCATCATCCCCTTACTTTGATAATTTTATCTTACTGTCTATATAATTGATCCTCTATGAAAAGATCCTGTGGACCATCCTCATGCATACATCCACTGTAGGTGGCATGTACGTGTGTCAATCTGGGCCATTCAAATTGCGGGCCTCACTTTGGATGGTCATGCATTGAGTAGACGACCCTGGACATCTAGTGGAGTATTTGACGCAGGGATGAACGTGATGACGTCGATCACCGTCTTTCTCAAGGATAACTATTCTGAATCCATGGTGCTTCTCCGGACTCCTCAAAGAGACTTCTCGAATCCACGGGGAAAGAAAACAAGAAAATAGAAATAAATTTTAATAAATTCAAATTTTAATTGATGAATGAAATAAACGAGTTCACAACCCTTTAAATAGGAATACCAAGCAATGGGAGAGAAATCAAAAGCAAACTATAACTAAGACTCCCTAAAATTCATGACTGACTATAAATAGTAAATTTACTTTTATAGTAAGTGTCCTATGTGGCTTAACCATGTCATTCTCCTAATTATTCTAAGCACTTTTCATGTTGGACACAACTCCTAAAGCCCAATGGATGAAGAATTAGAATCAAATTAAAACTTACTATTTATAGTAAAAACGGAATTAAATATGGAATTCGGCCTTCGATATGATGGAATCTCTCAAATTCGGCGTAGGTAACCTGGTTATGCTAGGTTGATTAGCTAAAGTAGCTCGTCCTACCCCAAAATCATATATGGTACGTCAAGTAACTCATTCCAGTTTGTGAGATATGTCTGTTTTAAGGTTCTGACGGTCTTGATGAGTTCTGCCTCTGATCGGGCCTTCTCTGATCCATCTTGGACATGAAAGTGTCTGTAACCTGCTCTACGTCAGTCCCCTCCACTTCAAAAGAACTTGTCCCCGAGCTCTCGTGCTGCTTCAGTTCATGATACTCGGTCTAGTGCGTTGTAACGATACCCAAATCAAAATTTATGATCAATTTATGGTCCACCTTCTTTTGGTCCAGCTATACTAGGAATATATCTGTGACATGTTTTACATCAGACCCCTCAGCTTAGAAAAAACTACTCCTCGAGTTACTTAATGGACTTGGTTTATGATTCTGAGATAACTTTTAATGCCGATGTTTATTAGCCTTTTTCTTGTACTTGACATTAGGCTCTTGAGTTGACACAATACATGTACTTATGCTCTCCTTGACTTGGCTGATATGGATCAGTTCCTTCACTTCTGCCTTCAAGATCTCACATTTCTTCTGATAATGTGGACAATTAGGCAGACATATCCCCATGACAAGATCAATGTAGTTTTGTATATCTCGTAAGGGAGGCAATTTATTAGAAAGTTCATCGAGCACAATCGCCTTGAACTCTTACAACGCTGGTTTCAAATTCACTGGGATGTTCACAGGCTCCATATATTTTTTCTTTTCAACTAATGCATATATATATATATATATATATATATCTTATTTCCTCAGATTATTTAACAAAAGCCTATTCACTTGTGAGAGATTGTTCCTCAACTTTAGAAGTCTTGCATTGGTTCTCTATTCCCATAGAGACGAGGCCAAAATTTCTACCTTCTTTAGTAAATATAAATGCTTATACCGACCTATATGCGTAGCAATAACATGAATATTATTTTGTTATGGTCGACCAAGTAACATATGACAAACTTCCATGTCGACTACCAATTGAAAATGATACAGTGCATTGTTCGGTTACCTCTGTTTTGTTGATCTCCTTGATCCATCCAATCATGTACGGAGATGAATGTTTTTCTGTTTTCAGTCGTAGTTTTTTCACTATTATTTTCAACACGAGATTCTCACTGCTCCTGATAACGATGTTCACATTACAAACTTTTTGACTTACAGTGCATCTCGTTCGAAAGATGTTGTCTCGCTGTAATTCTATTTCTACGTTTGGCACATATAACGGTTTCTTCACGATTAAAGTGGTGGCTTACAATTTACCATCATCTGATGGTGCTTTGTAGAAATCGGGGTTATGTCGTACAACGACCACGAGCGGTTGAGCATCGCTTTGAGCTCGGGGCGGAATTAGTGCATTCGCAATACGGTTGAGGGTTGCCTGTAGCCCTTGACTCTCACAGTGGAAAGCTTTTATTATTTCCGAAAGATAACGAATTCATAAATCACTGTCAAAAGGATTTTTGTTCATACCTTCGTTGTTTGCTATCGGCCCAAGGGGAGTCCTTGCTCTGATACCAATTAACGCAGGGATGAACGTGATGAGATCAATCACCGTCTTCCTCAAGGATAATTACTCCAAATCCACGGAGCTTCTTGAATCCATGAGGAAAGAAAGCAAGAAAATACAAATAAATTTTAATAAATTTTAATTTTAATTGATGAATAAAATAAACAAGTTCACAACCCTTTAAATAGGGATACCAAGCAATGGGAGAGAAATCAAAAGCAAACTATAACTAAAACTCCCTAAAATTCATAACTTACTACAAATAGTAAATTTACTTTTATAGTAAGTGTCCTATGTGGCTTAACTACGTTATTCTCTTAATTATTCTAAGTACTTTTCATGTTGGACACAACTCCTAAAGCCCAAAGGATGAAGAGTTAGAATCAAACTAAAACTTACTATTTATAGTAAAAACAGAATTAAATATGGAATTCGGCTGTCGATATAACGGAATCTTGCAAATTCGGCGTGGACAACCCATCAATATGATTGGCTAAAGTAGCTTGTCCTGCCCCAAAATCATATATGGTACATACGATCGAGTAACTCATTCCGGTTTGTGAGATAGGCCTGTTTTAAGGTTCTGACGGACTTGATGAGTTCTACCTCTAATCGGGCCTTCTCTGATCCATCTTGAACATGAAAGTACCTTTGACCTGCTCTACATCAGTATTAGATGGATTTATTTTATTTTATTTTATATTTTGTTTTTGTTCGGATGGCTATAGAGTAAGTTTCCGCTACACCTGGGCCAAGTTGGTGCGGTTGGAATGAGACATTCGACAGTATTTAAAGGAAGCGGATTAGGTGTTTTACTGCTGAGAGGAACCACGCCTACATCTTCTTTGCCAGCTAATTTTAGGGCATGCGAAACAAATGAAGCAGGTCCAAATTTCAGGTGGACCACACCACAGAAAACAGTGGTGATTGAACCCTCACCAGTAAAAAGTTCCTAAGGACCATGGTAATATTTATTTGCCATCCGACCTGTTGATAAAGTCACAGGGGCGTGTGTATTAAAGGAAAAGGCGTGGTCTCCATGAAGTTTTTGACCGTTGCAATGAAAGTTGCTAGAAAAAGGTAAAAACTATAGAAGAGGAGGAGAAAGAAAGAGGGGAGGAATTCTCTCTTTTGCAGTGCATATTTTCATTAGACCAATCCGGTTTTTATTCAATAAGTGAAACTAATTTAAGAAGATTGCAATAGGAGTTTTTACCTGAAAATTGCTCCCAAGTTCATGATAATCCAAGAGACATTTCTACAGTAGCGACACGGATGGTGAGTGAAAAGTCTAATTTACCTCTACAATGAATTAGTGAGCTGGAAGCCTCACCAAAGGTCGAGGATAATTAGGATTATGAAAACTGGACATTATATGGGTCCATTTTTGAAATCCAATCCAATTACTAGCTGTGTAACTCAATTTTATATGTAGGTCTCAAAAACTAGCCCCATCTCTAATTCAGGTGGACAACCCTCAAAACTGCTTTCATTAGTACTGTGCCCAACTAAATCACAGATTATCATGACTTTTGGGCCTGGCTTAAATGTATGTTTTTTTTTTTTTTTTGACATCTAATGGTTGGAGTGGATTCATATAATCATCACAGTGGACTCTGTAGAAAATCAACTGTAGACTTCTCTCTCCCAACTGTCTTCCTTGGTGTGCCCCATCTAAATCACGTGTCCGCTTGATCTTCTGGCCGTCGCCTTAAGGTAGGTTTACATATCTAATGGTTAGAGTGGATTTCACATACTTAGTGGGTGATGCCAAAAATTGGTGGGACGTCCCTCTCGGTGGTGTTTGATGAGAAAGGAATTGCCTGCACCACTACTACATGATATCTTGTGGCATAATCTGACCCAAGCTCAGGGCCCACCATGATGTATGTGTTTTATCCACCCCATCCATCTGTTTCACCACATCATAGGGCATACGATCAATGATGATGCAGATCCAAAGCTCAAGTGGGCCACACCACAAAAAACAGTGGGAATTGAACTTCCATCATTGACACCTTCCTAGGGCACATCGTGATGTTTTATTTGCCATCTAACCTGCTCATAAGGTTACACAGAACTGCAAGAAGGGAAGGCATAAATATAAGTTCCATCCAAAACTTATCCGGTATTTATACAATAAGTGAAATTAATTTAAGAAGATTACAATAAATCTATTTTCAATCAAATTTAGATTTTTTTCAACTGTACGATAACAATTTAATTTAAAACAAATATAGCAATTATCTTAACAAGTCATCTTAACTATCCTTACTGTTCATGGATGAATGGTCCTGATCATGTATTGCTTTAACAGGGAATTGAATCCCTACTGTGTAGTCCATTTGAGATTTGGATCAACTTCTTTTTTGGGACCATGCCCTGAAATGATTTGGAAAAATGGATGGATGACATGAACAAATAGCACATATATCAAGGTTGGCTCTGCAGTGAGGGAAACACTCACTACTCTTGCACGGGTGGTAAACTCTTAAGAGTTTCAACACCCGGTCAAGGGTTTGAGTATCCATAGGTGGAGAAATCCCACTATGGTGTGAGTGTGTGGGGTGTGTGCGCTAAAAAAAAACCCAGTATTATGTTATACTATTCCACGAGTAGCTTATCTTAGTTTCTACTCATTAAGACTATAATTATGTTTGACAAACAACATATTTATCACCTTCTCCTCTTTTTCATCCATTATGTTTGACAAACAACATATTTATCACCTTCTCCTCTTTTTCATCCCTCTCCTTATGCATCTCTTCAACAACTTATGAAAGTAGAAAAGCTAAAAAAATTAAGTTTACGCTTTTAAGTAAATAAAAAGTTAGTTATAACTAATATTAAACCAAACTCACTTATTTGAAATAAGTCACTTATCTACTTCTATAAGTTTAAAAAAAGTTACTTATTTGGTAGTATCCAAATGGGCAATAAATAACTTTAAATTAAAAAAAAAACTACTTAAAAATGGTCATAAATTAACTTATTTATATCGAAATAAGTTACTGATGTGAGTTAAAAAAGTAACATATTTGGCAGTATCCAAACAAGCCCTTGATATTGGTAAAGACTGACGAATTCTTGTGAGACCCATCCCCGAATCATCTTGGTCCGTGTTTAGTTTGCTAAGCTCCCAAGCGTGTGCAATGAGACTCATGTAGACGCCACACACTAGCCAACATGGCATGACGGGTGGGAGACCCAACCCATCCATCGGAACAACACCACGTCATTGATGTCCTGGCCCAAGAATCAGGTTGATCCACTGATCAGGTGGGGTACAATTTACAAAATAAATGTATGGTCCTGAAAGCTTCTACCTGTTTTCGGGATTCAGGCCTATGCTGATACGACGAGATTTTACTTTTGGAAAAGCACGTAAAAAGGTCATACAAACCTTTCTTTACGCCAGAATATATGTGTTTGCCACCTCGTGTTTCTCACTCTCTACCTTTTTCACTAGAATTTCTTTCATTTCACACTTGTATGCGAGTTTACCAATTGGTCTTGAAAACTTCTACCTGTTTTTGGGATTTGGGCCCATACTGATACGACCAGATATTACTTTTGCAAAAGCATGTAAAAAAGTCGGACAAACCTTTCTTTACGCTGAAATATATGTGTTGGCCACCTCGTGTTTCTCACTCTCCACCTTTTCACGAGAATTTCTTTCATTTCACACTTGTACGCGAGTTTACCCGTTGGTCCTGAAAACTTTTACCTGTTTTCAGGATTCGGGCCCATGCTGATACAACCAGATTTTACTTTTGGAAAAGCATGTAAAAAGGTCAGACAAACCTTTCTTTACGCTGGAATATATGTGTTGGCCACCCTGTGTTTTTCCCTCTCTACCTTTTCACGAGAATTTCTTTCATTTCACACTTGTATGCGAGTTTACCAATTGGTCTTGAAAACTTCTACCTGTTTTTGGGATTTGGGCCCATACTGATACGACCAGATATTACTTTTGCAAAAGCATGTAAAAAAGTCGGACAAGCCTTTCTTTACGCTGAAATATATGTGTTGGCCACCTCGTGTTTCTCACTCTCCACCTTTTCACGAGAATTTCTTTCATTTCACACTTGTACGCGAGTTTACCCGTTGGTCCTGAAA
>JAJHSJ010000004.1:16819591-16890174 GCA_021015155.1 Magnolia officinalis | reverse complement strand
CCTCTTCTATCAATATCCCTCTTCTATCACATATTGACCAAAATGCATCTCCCAACAGCCTAGTCGGGTGCCGTTTATTTATAGAGCCGCGCGAGCGTACCTTGCACATGAGTTGAACAAGATCACCGCGTCCATCAGGTTCGCTGCCACATGTTTGTATCGTAACTAGAAATCATGACCATCCAGAATTCAGGCAAGCTTAGTGGCAGGAAAAAAATAGGATAGGACGCCCACCACTAGTTTTGTATATGGTCCGTAGCAGTGTTTTTATGTAATTTCATCCATTGGATGAATGTATCTCATCAGACCCAAGAAGTGGATTGCGTGTGACCTCTGGCACAGAGATGTACATGTAATGATGTGAATGGGACTGTTTGTGTCCCACAAAGATTTGTGACAAATCCACTCCGTTCATCTGTTTTGAAAAGAAATCATTTAGACAATATTCTAACATCAGGTGATCCGAAACTCAGGTCGGCTATTATAATGAAATAGTAGGAACATAAATATCCACCGTTCAAACATTCTTGGAACTAATTATGATGTTTATATGTCATCCAAACCGTTCATAGGATTATAACCACTAGGATAAACTGTAGATAAATATCATACTGATACAAAAGAATGTCACCTAAGGCGTTCAATCTCCACTGTTTCGTGGGCATGGCCCATATGAGTTTTCAATTATGATTGTTTTTAGAATCCTTTCCTACTGTTGTCTTTCAAACAGATAGACAGAGTGGATTTGCCACGGACATCTTTGTGGGCTCACACAGCCTTAGGCACAAGAATATCCCTGTGCGAGGGTGTTGTACCCGATAGACAGGGGAAGTGGATTTCGTCCTGCCCCACTTGACGAGCATCAGTCCAGGAAGGCGCTACATGGGGCCACTGTGATGTATGGGTTTTATCTATGCCATGCAACCATTTTTCCAGAGTACCATTTTACCCAAAAATGAGGTAGATCTAAGGCTCAAGTGGACCACACCATAAGATCACAGTGGGATCTTACATAGCATGTATGATTTTGGGATAGCACGAGCTACTTAGCCAACCAACCCAGCTAAGCCGGGTTGCCCATGCTGAATTTGTCAGATACATCAACGTTCAATTCCATGTTTATTTTCATTTTTACTATTTTAGTAAGCTTTGGTTTGATTGTAAATCTTCATCCGTTACGCTTTTAGGAGTTGTGTCCAACATGAAAAACGACTAGAATAATTGAGAGAATAATGAACTTATATAAATAGTAAATTTATTATTTATAGCAGTTGCAATTTTAGAGAGTTTTAGTTGTAGTTTAATTCCTACTTGGTATCAAAAGGTTTTTTCTCGCGGGGATGTAAGAAGCCTATGCGAGGAGTGCAAAGAAGCTTCGTGGGCCCCTGCCTGGACTGATTCTATCCAGGAGGAGCAGGACTCAGTCCGCTTCAATAGATGAGATGGATTTCATGCACAGTAAGTCGTTTCCCTGTGCACGGGAAAATGACCCCGGTGGGCGAGATTTTTCCTCCATCTGTATTATAGAAACAAGGGATGTGTGCTGACATGCACATGGAAACAACAGCACTATTAATGAAGATATTTGTGCAAGAATCATGTTGTACAACGGTCTTTGTTGGTCCCGACTTACATAGAGGTTGAGACCCAAGGTCTGATACGATGTTACCTCTTTTAACATGCGATGTTGAAGGTTGGAAAAGGGGTTTCGATGTACCGTATCATTCTTCGTATTTATGTTTGTAAATAAATAATAATAAATAGAATAGACAAAACCAATGGATGGTCATGATTCTCTGGGTTTAAATAATAAATAGAATAGACGAAACCAATGGATGGTCATGATTTCTGGGTTTTGGACCGTGCACCTTCCTGTCGTGCCTTCTCATCAGACCGCGGACCATCAAAGGACCTTCCACGCTCCCCACCAAGTGAGCTTGAGCAGCATTCCCTGGCCCCGCATAATTGTGGTCCGCGCCCTTTGACTCCCACTTACTAAGGCCCACGCCCTCTACACACCACTCCCCATATGCTCGTGTTCACAATCATGGAGAGATGCTAGTTGCACCCCTCTCCAAGGGAGGAGTGCCTGTCTTGCCTTACTATATTGAGGTCTCACGCCTTCCTTGAGGCCTGCCCTTGTGCATCTCCCTTGTCGGTAGCACTTGTGTTGTCACGTTCTAAAACGTTCAAATCGGTATCTGAGTTAGTCTGACTCAACACTGAATCTCAAGTCATGATTTAAATTTTACACATTCTGATTGCAATTTAATAAAATTAATATCACAATAACTAAGCATTCACCCAATACAATGTTTAATTACAAATAATTTGGACTCACTTATGAGTTTTGACTATACACTTTTTCCACAATATGTGAAAAGGAAAATCTATGACTAGGCAAACAGTTAGATCTTCGCTCTACTTCACTCTAACTAAACTCTGCACTGTGAAATATTGTTAAAGTGGGAGTGAGCATATAGCTCAATGGGACTCATCTCTACTAGATTTTAAATTTTCAAAATTAATTTTAAAATACATAAAACCGCAACATATACATGAATTATAGAGTATCGATCAAGGAACAGATAACGAGATATTAAGATCACAGGAGATTTTTGAATGCTATGAATACTATAAACAACAAATTAATATCTAACATTTCTTCTTGTGATCTTTTAGGAGTAAATCATGATAGAGCACTCATGATCTTTTAGGAATACAACATCTTTGTTGTTAATCTTTTAGGGATAATCTAAGGCAGAGCATCTATGTTGATCTTTTAGGGATAACCTAAGGTAGAGATCCTGTTTTTATCTTTTAGGAATAACCCAAGGCAAAATGCCTTTGTTGATCTTTTAGTGATAATCCAAGGCAAAGTGCCTGTACTAATATTTTAGGGATAACCTAAGGAAGAGCGCATATGTTGATCTTTTACAAATAACCCAAGGTAGAGCACATTTGATTCCAATTTCAATTCTCATTTAAGTACAACATGTGGACAATATAAGTATTGTAACCCTGAATTTAAGGGTACCTTAGAGTCATAATTAATAGTTAAAATTTTAATTTTTAGAATGAGAGCAAAAACAAGTCATTTAGCTAGTTGGTAGAGATACTCTTAGTTGAGAGAGAACGATGGATTTGACTCATGCTGCTACAACTCTCAATTCCTGTGATAGTAATAATAATCTTTTTTACTAAAATTTAAAAAGATTTTAATTTTTGGATAAGAAATGATGTGCTCATCCTACTTTATTTGGAAAGGGCTCTCTCCTTAAGAGGATTTGGAAAAATTCTCTCTTGGAGAAAAAATAAAAGAGAGAAACCCCTAGAGAGAGGTAGAGTTATGGGAGTTTAAATCTTGTAAGTATATGATCCTTTTTAAAAATATATATATACTATAAGTTTATTTTTACTCGATCTATGCAATGGATGGTGTGGATCGACCAGATGGTCATTACATCGGTCCGTAGAGAAATCTCAGGTAGAGATGATTTGGAATCCATATCTGGGTTGCAGTCCTTTCTTGTAAAAAAACAGTGTAGTCCTATATAAGGGCCTTAAATATGATTTGTATGGACCATTTGATCCTAAGCACCAAACTATACCTAGACCCTAATTTCTAGATCAAATTGTAGACAATTGCAGTTATTGTTTCCACTTCTATCGGAACATATAGCTGATCAATTTACCATCAATCAGTAGATTTTTACACTAGTTTTAAGACTGTGATCGGATATATCGGTTCTGATCCCCACCATTCATGCATACTATAGAATAGATTTAACTTAATATACAAAAAGTGTGGTGGATGTGACCGTTTGATGGCCATAAAGATGAAGGGAAGGAATAATGCATAATATGATTATATCTAAAAGTCGATATCATGGATGGTCTAAATCTAAATGCTCTATTAACCCATTCCTAATGCGGGATTTTAGGAATTAATGGATGGTTTAGATCTGTCTCATATGATTTTGAGACAGACAAAGGCTACTATTTTGTTGAATGCTATTTACTGTTTTTTTTTTTTTTTCCCCTTCTTAAATCTTTATTATATTGAGTAAAAAAAAAAAAAATTCACATCATAATTAAGCTATTATCAAGAGTAAAGAAATTCTAGGTATTAATGCTTTACTTGTAAGTTGTCAATAATGTTGGCCCTCAATTCCTTAGGGTTGGTTATCCGTGTCAAACACACATCACCATATAGATGCATGACTTTAGCAGTGGCCATTAGATGTGGGCCCAACACACTTTAATTCTCAAATGTTTTCTGAATTCCGCGCCAACAACAATTTCAACATCACATGAAAATTAAGTTATTTTCGAGAGTGGAGAAATTCTAGGTATTAATGCTTTAATTGTAAGTTGTCCATGACGTTGGCCCTCAATCCCTTAAGGCTAGTTATCCGTGTCAAACACACATCACCCACATGACTTTGGAAGTGGCCATTAGATGTGGACCCAACACGCTTTAATTTCCAAAGGCTCTCTGAATTCCAAACACAGCAATTTCAACATCATGTGAGAATTAAGCTATTTTCAATAGTAGAGAAATTTTAGGTATTTATGCTTTATTAACAAGTAGGGGGGGTGTACATCGAGTCCAACCGAGTCGACTGGCCTCAACTCGGCTCGGCCACTAGCTAACCTTAGCTCGAACTCGACTCGGCTCGACTCGGTCCTTGAGCCTGACTAGCCAGCTTGGCTCTGTTCAGTCAGCAGCTCGGGCCAATTCGAGCCAAGATCGAGCTGAGTTCGCCTTTGCAGCATTCCCACAAACACCTGAACTGCACCTTTAAAATCCCACTGTTTGTAAAACAGCAATAATCGTTTTACAGGTATTTTATCAAACACCTTCTAAGCAACATAAAAACCAAGAAAGAGGGTGGAGGAAGTTTTGTTGTTGGAGATGGCTAATTTCTAAGATAGAGAGCTGCAAGATTCATTTACTGACTCGATTGTTTGGATCGCCAAATACGTGTTGAATATCCATTCATTCCTTCCCAACTAGTTGAGTAATATGGTGCAGGAGAAGATAGCTTCCAGATGGATTGACTGTGTAAGCTACCATGGGTAGAATTTCCCAATACCTTCCTTGCCACCAACCACACTTTGTTGAGTCATTTTATCAAACACTTGGTGAGCAACATCAATATAAAAGTAACCGAGTCATCAAACTGGGTCGATCCAAGTCGAGTCGAGTTGGGGCATTTGTATTGCAAATTGTGGCTCACCTAACCAGTGGATCAACCTAATTCTTGGGCTAGGATATCAATATAGGGGTGTCGTTCTGATTGATGGATTGGATCTTATACCAGACCTATCGTGCCATGTTGGCACATGTGTGGCATTAGGGCTGTAAATGGGTCAGCGGACCCGATGGGGTACCCGGACCTGACCCATTAAGACCCGACTTAAACCCAACCTGTTTGCTAAATGGTACGGGTCCGGGTCCAAGGATAGACCCATTTATCAAACGGGTCTGGGTTGGGTTCCTTTCATTTAGACCCGACCCGACCCGACCCAACCCGACCCGAACCTTGTTAGTAAATGGGCGGGTCTGGTCTACCTTACATGAGACCCGCCCAGACCCGGACCCGCCTAGACTCATATCCTTCCCACTTCCCTATATATTCTACTGGCGTTCCCACTTCCCTATATATTAAGCAACTAACGACATTCCCACTTCAAAATAAAATACAAACTAGTTTGAAAATAAGATACATCTCCTTGATTTTTTATCTGACCCACCATGTTGTTTATTTGAGATCCACTTCAGCCAATAGATGTATAATCATTAGTTAATCCTGGGGCAAAAACATTAGGCTGACTTGAGATTTAGGTGGGCCACCTCAAAGGAAATAATTGGGAAAGAAAGGTCCACCCTTTATTTTTAATCAGCTCACTGTGATCATTATATGAAATCCACTCCATTCATTAGATGTCACACAAAATCTTAAGCCCTTTCTAAAAAAATCAGGCCCATATGTGATTCAGGTGGGCTAAATTAATGGAAAGAGTTTAGAAGGTGAGCTTTGTCCTATATAGCTCTTTTGATGGTGTGGCCCATTTTAATCACGGATGAAGCTGATTTTAGGGCCCTCATTCTAGCATGTGGTGCCTCACCTTGTGATTGGTGTGGATTTTATATAATCATGATGGGGCCCGCACAAGTAGTGAACCATTTTCCTTCTCATAAATTAGTATCAAAGTGACGAACCAGTGGCAGTGACTCTTCATCTCCTCTTTATTTTCTATATCCCTCTCCCGATGTATCTTATCTATTTAAGAAAGATAAGAAGTTTGTTACTACTCTAATCCATACAGATACAATCTCAACAAGGTTTTTCATTTTTTATACTGTTTTATTTTATTTATCTCTTTCTTCTTCAATCTTCATATTGCAAAGTTTATTTATTTAAGGCTAAAAACAGAACTACACTTTTCATGCATCAACAACCTGTTGGACCCGTTAGACCCGTTGGACCCGTTTTTAAACGGGTTTGGTTCAGGGTATGGATCTCCCTTAACCAAACCCGTTAGACCCGACCCATTTATAAATGGGTCTGAGTGGATCTCCCTCTACCAGACCCAGACCCATTTATAAATGGGTCTAATGGGTTGACTCGGACCCGACCCGGACCCGCCCATTTAGTAAAAGGGTCTGGGTCTAAAATTAGGACTCAGACCCGTTTAAGTAAATGGGCGGGTCTGGTTTTGGCTAAACCCGCCCCGAACCCAACCATTTACAGCCCTATGTGGCATCTACATGAGCTTCATTGCACACGCATGTGGGCTTAGCAAGGCTAAATAAACAATACCCAGTAAATGGTTGACCAAGATGATTATGCAAGACTCTTGATGGGTCTCACAACACTCCGCCAGTCTTTCCCAAACATAATAAAAATCTCGTGGAGCACTAGGGAAAACGTAAGAAATGGTTTAGTGAACTTTTTAAATACTGTCAAAAGTCCCGCTCCATCCACACCATCTGGGCCTAGTGTGGCAGAAAATGCTTCCACTGCTGAGAGGATCCTAACCATCGGATATGCGTAAGCCTGGTCCAGAAGCTCTTTAAGTGGACGACCAAATCTATACACAGCAGGGTAAAATGGTCAAAAGTAAGGAATGATGCATCATGTATTCAATCAAGCATGACCCGGCTAAATTACAAAGAAGTGTAGGAAGCTTATGGGATTGAAGCATAGGAGAGTAGGAATAGTCCATTATAACCACCAACACCACCATGCAATTCTCTCTTCCGATGCCCAAGAAACCTCCCTATTCACTCCTTACCTTGTTAGTTATGTGTCTTTCTTTAGCCTCAGCTACTGCCTCAATACCATGACAATCAGAAGCAAAAGCATTCCTGGAATGGAAATCCAGCCTGGAAACATCCTCTCCTTCATTCATGGTTGCTCCACAATACAAATTCTGATAGCGTCGAAAGCCCGTGCAAGGGGTTGGGATTGAATGCGACTATACTGGAAGCGTGACCCATATAGACCTCTCGAATGCTGGCTTGCAGGGCGGGCTTGGCAATCTTCAGCTCCCTTCCTTTCCTAACCTCATCCATCTCAACCTCAGCCTCAACATGCTCTATGGGTCCATATCATCACACATTGGTACTCTTTCCAAACTCAACTACCTTGATCTGTCTCTGAATCAGCTTTCAGGTGTCTCGCCTCTTTCTCTAGCCAACCTTACATTCTCGAGCTCAACATCTCCGTAATGCAATTACGGGTGAATACATCCATGTTTCTTCACCAATTGGGCCCAACTGATTTATCTTGCACCCCAAAGCAAATTCTTCACCAATTGGACCCAACTGATTTATCTTGCACCCCAAAGCAATCACATCACTGGAAAAATCCCATCTGAAATCAGCCTGCTTACAAATCTCCGTATCTTGTGCCTCTACAAAAATAATATAAGCAGTCCAATCCTCTTCAATAATAAGCGTCTTTCTCGACAAGCCCCCAAATACTCTTCTTGCTAAGGTCTTGATAACAAAATTATAATTTATTGCTATTTTCTAGTTCAAAGTTCCTAAACTACAACTTGAAAAAACAGGCATAATTTGAATTTTTTAGAATTCCCACTCAGAATCAAGAAAAAAAAAAAGGGGGGAGGGGGGGTTGGGGGAATGTCATTATTTCCTTATTTGAATGTCCATCTCTGTCATGCAACCAACCTCTCCCCAGGGCACACCCCGCCAAGATACTTCAGATGTGGGATCAACCAATCAAGCTAGTTCATTGCCAATAAGTCCATATTAGTGATCAATGTTGAGAATGGAAAATAAACGATGGCAATGGACAACCAATGATCAGATTGAGCGATAATGGAGGCTCACTAGTTGGATCTAGCAACGATTAGAAGATCAATGGTTAGGTCAAGTGATAATGAATGATCGGCGGTCAGATCTAGTGATAATAAAGATCAGCGGTCAAATCCAGTGATAATGGATGAAAAATGGTTGGATCTTGTAAAAATGGATGATTGAGAAGATCAACAAGAGGACCTTGTTATAATGGACAGTCGATCACCATATCTAACAATAGTGCATGGTCAACAGCTTGATCCAACTATCATGGATGATCAACAGCCGGATCTGACAGTAATAAATGATCAACAGTCAAAACTAGCTGATGGGTTATTTTGATGGGTTATTTTGACCCATCTTCGACTGGTCGAGAGCCCTGCTCGACTAGTCGAAGGCTGGTGGTCGACCGGTCGAAGGTTCGAGTCGAAACTTCGACTCAAAGTCCAGCGAGTAATTTTGCTGTTTTTTACTGTAGCTACGACTGATCGAAGGAACCTTCGACTGGTCGAAGGGGGCCTACGACTGGTCGAAGGGATGTCTCGACTAGTCGAAGGTTACGCAGTTTGTTCCGCGATTTTGCGCGAAACTGCGGATTTGAGTCCTTTCGCAACTGGGATGCGGAAAGGAGTTTCCCAAAACTATAAAAGGGGTTGCCTAGGGTTTTTCTAGGTATCACAAAATAGCAAGAGGGTTTCCTAAAGCTTTGCAAGGGATTTGCTAAAGGTTTAGGGCTATCAAAGGTGAGAGAGAGGGAGAAAGAGAGAGAGGAAGCTTGTGGAAGGGAGCCGTCGTCTCAGCGCTTCTACGTCCTTGTGATCGGTAGATCTCTCTAGTTTTCTTTTTTCTCTCATTGTTTATCCACTCCTGCGTAAGTGAAGAAGGTTGTAAACGTTCTACTTCATAGTGGATTGTTGATCTGGACGAGGTCCCGTGGTTTTTACCTCTTTGAGGGTTTTCCACGTAAAAATCTCTTGTGTGGTGTGTGATTGATGCTTTGATTTATTTCATTGCTTTTATTATCCATAATTCTGGTTTGTTTCGGGAGGCTAGATCCTAAGGTTTGTGCAAGGCATCCCAACAAAGTGGTATCAGAGCTAAGTTCATTGAACGGGTAGGATCGATTTTGAATTATGGAAGGTGGCTCAAGGATGATCAGCCTCAATGGTTCTAACTGGACCATATGGAAGGCTAAGATGGAGGACTTGCTTTATTGCAAAGACTTATATTCTCCAATCTTAGGCATATCAGCAAAATCCAAGGATATGACTGATGATGATTAGAAGAAGATGGACCGAAAGGCAGTGGGGTTTATTAGACAATGGTTGGATGATTCTGTGTTCCACCATGTGTCTACGGAAACCTCAGCCGCTAGCCTATGGCTAAAATTACAAGGGCTGTATGAGAGGAAAACAGCCGGTAATAAGATATTTCTAATAAGGCGACTTGTGAATCTCAAGTTCAAGGATGATGGTTCTGTGGCCGAGCACATGAATGAGGTCAGCAATATAGTGAACCAACTCACCTCTATGAAGATGGTCCTGGATGATGAATTGCAGGCTTTACTATTGCTTAGTTCATTGCCTGACAGTTGGGAGACATTGGTAGTGTCTCTAAGTAACTCCGCGCCAGACGGAAAGATATCCATGGAACAGGTAACCAGTTGTCTCTTCAATGAGGGACAAGGAGGAAGTCTCAGGGGTCTACTCAGCAAGAGGCTCTTGTGACGCAGGAACGGGGGAAAGGAAAGAACAGGAAGGGTGGGAAGGCCCGAGATAAATCAAGAGGCAAGTCGAGCAACAGAAAAGATGTTGAATGCTGGAATTGTGGCAAGAAGGGCCACTATAAGCATGAATGTCGTAAGAACGACAAGAAAGGAAAAGGGAAGGAAGATGAATCAGATTCCACTGCGGTCGCTTCAGATGGCGACGTTGTTATTATTCTTTCAGCAGATCATGATGTGTGTCTCACAGATACGAGTCAGGACACCGACTGGGTGATTGACTCGGGAGCTTCTTTTCATGCGACTCCGCACAGGGACTTCTTCACAAGCTACAAGTCAGGCGACTTAGGGACCGTGAGGATGGAAAATTCTGGCGTATTAAAGATCGTAGGAGTTGGTGATATTTGTGTGAAAACTGATATGGGCTGCACATTGGTTCTCGGGGATGTGAGACATATCCCAGATCTTCGCCTCAACTTGATGTCGACGGGAAGGTTGGATGATGATGGCTATGAAAGCCGGTTCGCTGGTGGGCGCTGGAAGCTCATCAAGGGTTCGTTGATCGCAGTCAGAGGAAAGAAGTGTTGCACCCTGTACAAGGCAAGTGTCAGTATGCAAGGGTGGGTTGAACGCAGCGGAAGATTCAGCTATTGACATGTGGCACAGGCATCTAGGCCACATGAGTGAAAAAGGGCTTCAGGTACTAGCAAAGAAGCAGCTCCTTCCAAACGTGACAGGTATGCCTCTTAAAACCTGTCTTGATTGTTTATCAGGGAAACAGCATAGAGTTTCATTCGTTAAAACTGCTTCTCATGTTAATAAAGTGCATGCATTAGATTTGGTTTATTCTGATGTTTGTGGTCCTATGAGGACAAAAACCTTGGGCGGGGCGTTGTATTTTGTTACTTTTATAGATGATGCATCTAGGAGGGTTTGGGTTTATGCTTTGAAATCCAAGGACGAGGTCTTTGGTGTGTTTAAATTGTTTCATGCTATGGTCGAGAGAGAGACGGTAGACCATTGAAGTGCATCCGCACTGACAATGGTGGTGAATACATTGGCGACTTTCACGAGTACTGCAAGTCCCAGGGTATACGGCATGAACAGACGGTTCCCAAGACCCCCCAGCATAATGGTGTAGCTGAGCGAATGAATCGCACCATTGTTGAGAGAACCAGATGCATGTTATCCCATGCGAAGTTGCCCAAGACATTCTGGGGAGAAGCAATGCGCACGGCAGTGTATTTGATAAACAGGTCTCCATCAGCCCCGTTGAATGGAGAAGTGCCTGAGAAGGTGTGGACTGGACAGGATCCATCGTACAGTCATCTCAGGGTGTTTGGATGCAGGGCATCCGTTCACGTACCAAAGGACGAGAGGTCCAAGCTCGATATGAAGATCAGGCAGTGTGTGTTCTTAGGGTACGGTGATGAAAAATTCAGTTACAGGTTATGGGATCCGACAGAGAAGAAGCTCGTCAGGAGCAGAGATGTGGTTTTCTTTGAAGATCATGTATCGAAGACATTGGTAAGCCAGAGAAGAACCAGCCTAGTTCAGGTGAGCTAGAGGACATGGATCCGATTACTCCTCCCGTGGTGCCTGATGACGGGGGAGTACAGCAAGGTGCAGAGGACGAGAGAGTTCCTTCAGAAGATGGACCAGGGGAGAAGTCCCCACTTGATCCACCTGTTGAGCCACAGGTGAGGAGGTCATCTAGGGACAGACAGCCGTCCAAGAGGTACTCGCCGCATGAGTACATTATGTTAACCGATGGGGGAGAGCCAGAAGATTATTCTGAGGCCCTAGCCGACGAGCATAAGGGGGAGTGGTTGAAAGCTATGCAAGAGGAGATGGAATCCTTGCATAAGAACCACACCTATGACATGGTGAAACTGCCTAAGGGCAAGAAAGCTCTGAGCAACAAGTGGGTGTTCAGAAAGAAGATTGAGTAGAAGAATTCACAGACGAGGTTCAAGGCCAGACTTGTGGTGAAAGGGTTTGGTCAGAGGAAAGGCATAGACTTCGAGGAGATATTCTCACCAGTGGTGAAGATGACATCCATACGGGTGTTGCTTGGGTTGGCGGCTAGTATGGATCTGGAGATAGAGCAGTTAGATGTTAAAACTGCCTTTCTCCATGGTGACCTGGAAGAAGAGATCTACATGCACCAACCAGAGGGGTTCGAAGTCAAGGGCAAGGAGCATATGGTGTGTAGGCTGAGGAAGAGCTTGTATGGGCTGAAACAAGCTCCACGGCAATGGTACAAGAAGTTCGATTCGTTCATGTTACAGCATGGGTATGACAGAACGGAGTCGGACCACTGTGTGTTCACGCGTAAGTTCTCAGACGGTGATTTCTTAGTTCTGCTGTTATATGTTGATGACATGCTCATCATGGGAAAAGACATCAAGAAGATTGACAGGCTGAAACAGGAGTTGGGCAAGTCTTTTGCGATGAAAGACTTGGGCCCGGCTAGACAGATCCTAGGAATGGAGATAACCCGTGACAGAAGCAGCAGGAAGCTTTGGCTGTCACAAGAGCGGTATATTGAGAAAGTCCTAGAGCGGTTCAATATGAATGCAGCGAAGCCGGTTAGTACTCCACTGGATGGTCACTTCAGATTGAGCGACAGGCAGTGTCCCAAGACGAAGGAAGAGGTGGAAGAGATGCAGAAAATACCCTACGCGTCAGCAGTAGGAAGTTTGATGTATGCTATGGTGTGTACACGCCCAGACATAGCATATGCGGTTGGTGTTGTCAGCCGGTACCTTGCCAATCCTGGTAAAGAGCATTGGGCAGCGGTGAAATGGATACTACGGTATCTAAGAGGCTCATCCAGGTTGAGCCTATGCTATGGTGACGGAAAACCTATGTTAGAGGGCTACACAGATGCAGATATGGCAGGTGACATAGACTCCAGGAAGTCTACATCGGGGTTCATGTTCACGTTTGCAGGGGGAGCGGTTTCTTGGCAGAGCAAGCTACAGAAGGTCGTAGCATTGTCGACGACAGAGGCCGAATACATTGCAGTCACAGAAGCATGTAAAGAGATGCTTTGGATGAAAAGGTTCCTACAGGAACTTAGCCTAAAGCAGGAGGAGCACGTGGTCTATTGCGATAGTCAGAGTGCTATACACTTGAGCAAGAATCCAAGTCAGCATTCCAAGTCGAAGCACATAGAGATTCGGTATCACTGGATCAGGGATACTTTGGAACAGAAGGTGTTACAGCTTGAGAAAGTCCACACGGACGATAATGGGTCAGACATGATGACCAAGGCTTTGCTCAAGGGCAAGTTCGAGGTTTGTAGAAACCTGACTGGCTTGAAGAAGGTGGATCCCTCCTGGGTCAAAAAGGGGGAGATTTGATGGGTTATTTTGACCCATCTTCGACTGGTCGAGAGCCCTGCTCGACTGGTCGAAGGCTGGTGGTCGACCGGTCGAAGGTTCGAGTCGAAACTTCGACTCAAAGTCCAGCGAGTAATTTTGCTGTTTTTTATGTAGCTACGACTGATCGAAGGAACCTTCGACTGGTCGAAGGGGGCCTACGACTGGTCGAAGGGATGTCTCGACTAGTCGAAGGTTACGCAGTTTGTTCCGCGATTTTGCGCGAAACTGCGGATTTGAGTCCTTTCGCAACTGGGATGCGGAAAGGAGTTTCCCAAAACTATAAAAGGGGTTGCCTAGGGTTTTTCTAGGTATCACAAAATAGCAAGAGGGTTTCCTAAAGCTTTGCAAGGGATTTACTAAAAGGTTTAGGGCTATCAAAGGTGAGAGAGAGGGAGAAAGAGAGAGAGGAAGCTTGTGGAAGGGAGCCGTCGTCTCAGCGCTTCTACGTCCTTGTGATCGGTGAGATCTCTCTAGTTTTCTTTTTTCTCTAATTGTTTATACTCCTGCGTGAGTGAAGAAGGTTGTAAACGTTCTACTTCATAGTGGATTGTTGATCTGGACGAGGTCCCGTGGTTTTTACCTCTTTGAGGGTTTTCCACGTAAAAATCTCGTGTGGTGTGTGATTGATGCTTTGATTTATTTCATTGCTTTTATTATCCATAATTCTGGTTTGTTTCGGGAGGTTAGATCCTAAGGTTTGTGCAAGGCATCCCAACACTAGCAATCATGTTGCCAAGGTGAGAGTGGAGCCCTGTAGGGAAAATGCCCATGGCACTAATTTGTGGAGATAAAGTATTCTTTGCTAATCGGTTATTAGTTCAAAATACGGCTTGTCCATCCCATGATCCACCAAACGAATTTTGAATTTTTTAGAAAGCATAGTCAGAGATGGTTTCATCAGTGGATTCCGATGAGAGTTTGCAGATGGGTAAGCCTGGGCATTGCTAGTATTCTTCCTTTTTGGGCTATCGTCAATCAATGAATAACCATTTGACAAGTAGAAAGAACTGCTGCTATTGAACCTCAGCGAAACAAGTGCAGAGAAACTTCTGATTGATTGCCACACCATCACTCCCAACCATCCAAAACCAACAATCCAAATAGTGATGTTTGGATTGCCTGATCAATTGAAAGCTCGTGTATAGTGCACGCACACCAAGTATCCTATGAGAACAAACGTCACTTCTTTAAGCCATGTGCATCACCCCTCTACATTGCTCAATTTTTACTTAAGCAGTTCAAACTAGTGATTTAGATACCACACACACACACTATACACGCACACCAAGTATCCTATGAGAAAAACGTCACTTCTTTAGCCATGTGCATCACCCCTCTACATTGCTCACTCACTCACTCACACACACGCACGCACGCACGCCCCACGCACGCACGCACGCACGCACGCACACACACACACACACACGCACACACACACACACACACACACACACACACACACACACACAATTACAGGTTATATTATCATCAATTAAAGAAGATCAACTGTGACATCAGTGCGGCTTTCAGAAATTAGTTCGTAATTTTTTAACCCACCTTTGGTCAACCATGGACATGGGAATGGAACTTTCATTTGGAAACTTAGAAACTAAGGGTAGTTCACAGAAACTAAATAAAATACATTCCATCTCAACATCATCTTCTTAGCCTTTCCCACCAATTTGAGATCGGTTCAAAACTACATTTGATGACCAAAAACAACCCAGACTAGCTTTGCTAAGCTCACACAGGCGTACAAGCATGCAATCTACATGCCACCATAACTTCCATCATGCCGGAGAGGTGGAATATCCAAGCATAAACTTCAAAGGCATATTTAGCAGTGACTCGTATCACAAAGTGAAGCCAAGCTGTCAAATATAAGTAACCTTCAAAGGACATTTGAAAATTGATATTGCGCGTGAGCATGCAACAATTTAGCAGTCAATTTGCCAGTGCAGCAGGAAGCAGCGGCAGCGGCAGCAGCAAAAGACTGAAGTAATACAGCAAGTCATTCTGTTAACTTCAATGGCAGATAAGGGAAACTCATCAAATGGAGCATTTCCACAATAGAAGAAAAAACTTTGGAGTATGCTTGGTGGATAATATACCTTGGCACCCTCCTGTATGTCTTAAACATCCTTGTTGCTATTGATTAAAAGAAAACATGAAAACTAAGAAAGCCCCCTTTAAATTAAAGAGAATAATGTGGACAAAGTTATTATACTAGAGGAGCTATTAACTGCTGCAAGAATGAAAGATAGGCAGGAAGTAAGAAATTATATTTGAGAAGAAATTATCTGATTGTTCACCGGTATGGGAAGTTGCACAGATTTTCTATGAGATTCCGGTATTAGGTACAGATGGATAGCACTTCTGTTTTCCATATTCGTAGATGTATTAGGTAACAGATTGTAACAATTTATCGCTTAATAAATAAATAACAGATTGTAACAATTTGGCCTTATGCATGGTACTTAGTAACAGTGGCATCTTATTATATTAAAAACAGAGAGAGAGAGAAGAGAGAGAGAGAGAGAGAGAGAGAGAGAGAGAGAGAGAGAGAGAGAGAGACTTTCAAAAAAAATATATTAATAATAATAAAAAAATCAATGCCATTTATTAAGATAGTTTCAGCATTTTAACCATATTTATGAGAAGTTAGGGATAGTTTCATAGAGCGTATTTAGGCCTTTTTCCTTCTTTTTTCTTTTTTCTACTGTGGATAACATCAGAGTTTTATGTGTTTAGACCATCTTTTAATCCCAGACTTTTGGCTAATCTAAAAACATAGTCACTCTTGTGTTTTATAAAGAAACTATTTTAACTATTTGAGTGGTGGAAATCAGCAGCATTTTCATAATCTTATGAAGTAGCAAACATGTAAACCAGAAGAAAATATTCACCCATACCTGGAACGCTTCATCCAAGGTTAGCACAATGGCAGACTTTTGAGTCCACTGGACATTGCATTACTAGTTGTAGCCAATGGGTGATAGAAACGGCAACCAGTTCGACGACAGGTTCCTCGGAGGAAGTCACGACAGACTTCTACTTGGTTGTCAATAACCTGTGGAAAACAAAGCTGATAAAGATGCAGCTGAATCGCAAGGACTATTGGAGCAAGTACAGTAAATGAAAATTACCGAGCCAATCAGAACAAGAGAATTAGGTCTGAACTCCCAAAGATAAGATTGAGATAACTTCTAAAAGAAATATACCTCAGTGCAAAGATCAGGATGAGCAAATTTACAAGAATCACGAGAACAATTTCTCTTGAGGAAGTCCTTGCACACAGGTAAGGTTGTAGCATCTGTGTATGCATCACTATATATCAGCAGATAACACCAGTAACACTCTTCTGAAAAATCAACACAGAAAAAACACCATGTGTGCATTCAAAATCATGAAAAAACAAAAAGACAGATAAACCTCTGCTCTTAGCTTCATCGGATGGCATTTATACACTGCAGTGGGCCCCACATACATTTTGGAGGATTTTAATGGGTGGGTATCCCTCCCAAAATTTCCCCATAGCGTAGCCCACCTGAGTTTTGGATCAGCCTGATGTCATGAGCATGCAACATCCAACAGTGAATAAGTTCAACCATCGTGGGTATGTGAAATGCAAACCATCCAATAGGTTGGGCTCACCATGAGGATCACCTAGTGCTAAAATCAGCCCTCTTCATTCATTTGATGGGCTACAACATGTAGAGTCTCACACAAACACACACACACACCACACCCACAAACGCACATGCAGAAGTGCACACACATATCATCATCATCATCTAAGCCTTATCCCAACTAATTGAAACGTGTGCATTGCACATCACGTGAGAAGACAGACTACTAATGAACATCTATTATAGCTGAAGTTGATTGTTAATTCATTAGCAGTTCATTCGGTGATCCCCACTGTATTTTTATTTTTATTTTGAAAGCCATGAATATTATTAATCAGACAGAAAACGAAACAAAACACAGGAGGAAAACTCCCAAAAGAAGAAGAAGAAGAAGAAGAAGAAAAAGAAAAAGAGTGAGGTGTTTTAGAATACCTGTCATCTTCTTCTCTCTTCCTCCTCTCTCTCTCACCACAGCGATCCCCACTGTATAGAGCGCAAGTTTCAAAAATCATATGCATGTGATCTTTAAGTGAACAAAACACATGAATCTTAATTCTACCAATCCAACCATCATGTGGGCAACCACATTAATTTGGAGGTTTTGGGTGGTTGTCCATTGTCCTATGGTGTGGCCCACCTAATGATTGCACGGGCCTGATTTTTGGAAAATCCCACCATCACGGTGGGGCTCACTCGATGAGCATGTTGGATTGATGGGCAACACCATAGAGAAAATGGACAATCACCCAAAAAACTTCCAATTAACCTGGCGGCCCACATGATGGTTGGAACAGCCTAATTTGTGAGGACTCCTAATTTCCTGGTGGGGCAACCCTTCTAGAAAGGTTGGATGTTATGAAACAACATGGCAAGCCCATGAGTAAGAGTTATAAAATAAGCTTATTCTACAAACATCATAGAGGATCCTAAGTCCTAACACAGTTCATATTAGGCCTCTCGTGCTTGTTGCATAATAGATGATACTGGGTAGCCAAAAGAACCAGAATATGGTAGAGCCATCTCTCTATAGAACACATGGCAGGGTGATGTGCAACTTGGTCTGCCAAAATGCAGGGTCCTAGCATTGATGTTTTGTCTCAAAAATCACACCTATTAGACAATTCTATCCCTTTGATATGTGGCCATTTACATGACTGCGGGGGGGTAAACAGTCAAATATGCTGTGAGGAAGAATTGTAGAAGAAGTCGTGGATAAGCGCGTCTCATGAGTTCCATTTTAACTTGTAAGCTATCCATCATGATGCCCGTATATGGGGATCGATACATCACCACATGGAGAGATGGCATTTCCATATTCTGCTTCTTCCAAACTATGCATCATCTCCTGCAGGGAATACAATTATTTAGCCGCATACACATGAATAAGCCCATCCTGATTCCTGAGTAGGACTAACATTATTGTCTATTTGATAAGCACTAGCCTAATTTTTGGATGAGAGGATCTACAAGGTGGGATCCATCTGACGAGCAGAATGGACCTTTTTAGATGTGAGCCAGATTGGAAAAAGGTATGACTTGTACAGCTATTAAAAGAAGTTTGGTCAAGTAATTCTCGACTTACCATAGCTACAACTTTTACTATACCAATCTAAGAATTACCGTCTAGTGGGCTTGGAATTTGAGTCCTAACCCATAGATCTCTAGGCGAAGCCCAAACACACTGCTTAAATTTGATGATCAAAAGCAAACATTTCAAGTAGCTTTACAAGCTTCACAAACATGTCCAACCAAAGGGCTTTGTGAATATGTCTGCAACTTGTTCCAAGCTTTCTCCAAAACACAAGATTGATGACTTCTTTCTTTACCAAATCACTCATTTGAGATAAAAACACAAACCTTGAAAGCAATAGACTCCTAAAAACCAATACCGCAATGACATCTTGCAGACATTAAGTCTAAAGACGCATGAATAATGGACTGTTCGAAAGTCCATTTACATTATAACTCTAACACCCTACCTTAAATTGGATGAGTACATAAAACTTTGAAAGCTATTTGGGAAGCATTCACTTGATCGTCAGATTTAAGGGGGTGTTAGAATCTCGGTGTAAATGGTTTCTCAAAGTCCATACAATACACACATAAAATACGAGTATGTCTATTTAGAGTCCTTGACATTTAGGAGGCCAGTGTCTTATGAATCTTATTACTTGGGAGTATCAACTAGTGATAACACGCGTGTTGAGTTTGAGATTTAGTAGTTCTCCAGTGCTAGCATTGTGTTGGAATTTTTTTATTAATATGTGGACATATCCTACATGGTTTTATTTAATGGAAAAAAAAAATGCAATTGTCAGTAAAATAAAGCAAAGATATCAGGAAATATTAAAATTGAATAAAATAATACAGAGAGAAAAAAACACTCACAACTGCACTATATTTTGTTATCAAACAAAACCATGTAAGAAACACGTTCACATATACTAAGAAAATCCAACACAAAACTATCACCAAAGAGCTTTTATTCAATCTCAAACTCAACATATGAGTTACCACTTTTCAATACTCTTTTTAAGTAATAAGTCTCGTAAGACACCAGACTCTTAAATGCCAAAGACTCCAGATTCACACACTCGTGTTCTACATGCGTGTATTATATAGACTCTATTTCATTTAACCAAGGCTCTAGCATCCCCCCTTAAATTGGAAGATCAAAGGAATACATTCAAAGTAGCTTGAAAAGCTTCACAAACTCATCCAACTTTAAAGGCTTTGTGAATATGTCTGCAGCTTGCTCTGAGATTCTGCAAACGATAAGATCGATGTCTTCTCTTTATTAAATCACTCTTGTGGGATAAAAACACATGTTTTGGACATGCTTTATGAGTCCCACCTAACATCCGCAGACACTGATAGAAGTTATTCCATTACCAAACTAATCCTGGAGAACTACACATAAATTGGTTTGCACCCCAAAAATGGAAAACAATTGGAAGGAGTAGATTAAGCAACAAACTTTGCGAAAGGGCACGCACTTTCCAGTTACCTTAAATTATCTCTGACTTCATTGAAGGCATGATCAATTTCTAACCTTGAAAGTAAATTGAACTGCAAAGTTGATTGATATGCCCAAAGGATTAAAAAATGGCGGCATAACCACTACTGATCCACAAGACAAACAATGTATTTTTTCCAATTCCAACCAGTGATGGGAAGAATGAAAACCCGGCTATGTTGGGACTTGGGAACATTTGGAACATTGTGCCAGAGAACCTGCAAACACCGGGCTTAAATCTCCTAAAACAATGGACTCCACATCAACAATATATCAATGCTTTCCTAGAGTAAAGCATCCATGTTCAATTCCAGCTCTTACGTATGTGTCGTTGAGTGCAAATATAAAATAAGCAACAATTTCTTTAAATTCAAGTTGAACATGAAAAATTAGTGAACTATGGGAATCTAATCACATAAAAGTATCACGATGCTCCAATCATCAACAGAAGCATCAATTGAAATTATAAGCAAAACATAAACATCTTAGAAAACACAATAGGCAGCTGGATCCTATGACCTTACAACTTACCATCTCCAAGTTGAAGCCGAGAACCAGGAGACTTCATAGGTGCTCCATGTTGCTGCAAATGAACTGTAACTCAGACAGAGAAGTAAAATGTTGCACATAGCAACAGTGATGAATTCTCCAAATAAAACATAAAAACATGAAACTGTTGTGTCATGTTTTCATGTTTGGATTAATATTTTCTGTTATATCAATTTTTAAGACTTGGTTGGACATTTAGAAAGCATTAAGACTCATAATTTTTTAATACTCAAATTATTTCTTAATATCACGAGGTCCAGCCAGCTCCAGCCCCTCCCTCCATGCCAATAAAGCATAGGAGAACAACTCCAATATATTGTATATTCCACCAAATAGTAGTTTCTTCCCCCTTTTTTTCTGTGGGTAGGTAAATTGGGATCACACCTGAGACCTAAATGTTGCCTCAAAGAGCACCATCCATGGAGCAACATGATCGAACCAACTCATAGTTACTACTTACTACATTCATCCAATTGTTAAGCGAATGAAATAATTTTTTGTTAAACAAGAAATACACAGCAGGCTAAAAGAGAAGACATGAAACAATACAAATGAAAATTTCCAGATCACAATGAAGAAATCACAAGTATGCATCTTTGACCTGAGGCATTCCATGAGCTAAAACATGAGAGTATCGACAAGATTTCCGTTTGCATTTTCCATGTAAAAAGTCCTGGCAAACCTTCAAAAGCAATAGAAAAACCCAAGTGTAAGAACAAAAATGAATCAAAACAAACTACGAACAAATATGGTTTGCAAAATTTTTACAAGAATGGCATCACTTATCCACTCACATACATGGGTGCAAATTAGTTTGCAAACAAAAAAAATTACAGCCCATGAATAGCATCGGCTCCCAAACAGAATGCATTCAAAAAATTAATGTTTCTTTAGTCAAAGACTCAAGTCATATCTGATGCAAGTAGAACAACATATCAGTAACTTTACAAAGAACGAAGAATGACCTGACCATAAAAATTATCTAGAAATGGACAAACAACAGATAGGAATGATAGAAAGAAGATATGCCATTAAAATGATACAGAAAAATCCATAAGCCTAACACCTGGCCGGTCGAGCACGTCAAAAGTGGTCAAAGGCTAGTCAAACTAGTTTTCCAAAGCTTAAATAAGAATACAACCAAAACATATACACAATCCAATAAATATGGTTTGGAAGGCACGAGACAAGTTTGAGAAGCCACAAGAAGATAAGAGTGTGAAGTTGGCCATAAAACTAATGACAAATTTTATGGCGAACTTCTACTTTTTCTATTTCTGAATTTTTAAAAGGACGATTTGCACATCATGAGATTATTAGTGGGGCTTGGGATTATAACTGATCAGGTGCAGTCAGATTAATAGTTGAGATTAGTTACAGCTTTAGGTTTTAGTATAATAGTTTCTGAGATATTGTAAAGGTGCTCTTTTGATGATGTTAATGAGATTGTTAATTAGGTTTTGCTCCAAGTTGGAGAAACCACTTTTTGTTGACTGCTTCTCTTTTCTTGAGCATTCCTAATATAAATTTGTTTTGTTTTTCCTTTCACAATTAGCTTAGTAATCTGCTGTTTTCGTTTTCCTTTCACAATTAGCTTAGTAATTTGCATTCTCGTTCCATCTATTTGGTATTGGAGCAAGTTCATTCTCTGACATTGAGACCATCAGTTGCTATTCACAATGGACTGCATAAGAAACCATGTTGTTCAAAGCCGTGATTCGCAGGTCAATCAACTGAAGATTAAGCAGGTGATTGGAGATCTATAGCAACAAGATCAACTAGCACATATTTCCATGCATCGAGAGAATTTGAGATTGAAAACACGGCGTGTGCTGGAGCTGATCTTCAGGAAATCCACAGATTTTCAAAGCCTGTTTCAGAACCGTACTATGGATGTGAAGGTGAGTAACAGGAAACTTGAAAGAACCGCTGCTAATGATTCCGATCACAAGGAGGAAGTTTTGGGTTCTTCAATTTTTTAGAAGGAATCTATTTTTTTTTTATTTTATTTTTTTTAAAGGATGTAACAGAGAGAAACAACGTAAAGAGGACAAGGTGGATGAAAACGATGCACATCAAATGTTCGAAAAATTGCCTAGGTGAAAGATGAACAAGAGCAGGTTTGAATGAGCATTTGTGCACAGAAGGTAAATTATGCAAAATTATTCAAGATGTAAAAAAACATTTTTTTTAAAGGAATATGGATGCATGTTTGTGAGTGGAACTTAAATTTTGATTTGTCTTCTATAGACAGGAAATTGTGGAATTGGTAAACGTTAAGAGATGATAGGAGGATTTGATGCAGGGACATGTGATAACTTAACCCTAGATGCATATATAATCAGGTTAAAGAATATTCAAATAAATACACCAATTAACTAATTATTTCCAAACAAAGGGATTAGATAAATCTCAACACAAAGATGAGGTTATTCCGTCAGAATCACGCCCCTTAGCATAAGATCACGTAAACAGTAAAAAGGGAGGACCTCGGGATATGAGGATATCTCAGATTTAGCATAAGTCAGTCCACGAGTAAGCTTGGATCTGATTCTACTGACTAACCATCCATCTTTTCCGTTCGAACTAGAAAGGGGTATCCAGAGAAAAATGAAAGGGGTGAAGGATGAGGGGTTCGAGATGAAGAAGGTATAGGTCATTTGACGTCAAAAGAAAATGAGGAGGATGATTCTTACCTTTTCTTACACCTCGAAGATCTTAGAAAGAGGGAAACCCGAAATCGAGATGGAATCCTCAACACCTAAGGGTCAATCTTGAAACCCTAATCTCTTGAATAAAGAGGAAGAAAATAGACGAATTCTTATTCATTCAATAATAACAAAAATAGAGTTCCTCACAACGTATATATAAGCTATGGAAACAGTAAAGGTGCACTAAAGCCCCTGGAAACAAGAAAAATAACAAAAAGACGAAAAATAAAGAAAGTTGCAATAAAGCCCCTGAAACAAGAAAAATAACAAAAAAAAATCTAAAACTAAAACACCCATGTGATAGGGTGTGAAATCCGACCCATGAATCTATGGTCGGGGTAAACACCCGTGTGGTAGGGTATGAAATCCAACCCATGGATTTATGGTCGAGGAGCGGTCATGCCGCTCCTGCACTCGTAGCGTGTCAGAAAGTGGGTCCAATGAACCCGTTGTCCATTCACATCAACTTCTCCACTCTAGTACTTTGTCGGCAACGCCTCCTCCTCTAATACACTCTAAAGGGCGCACCATTGATGTCCACATCAAGATTCTTCTTATGCACTTCTCTCACCCAATTGGTTGGGAGGCTTCCGACATGGAAGCCAAGGCCCTAAGGAAGCTTCAAGAACTTTAGATTGGTGGTCATGGAAGGTAACTCAACAAATGTCATATTGTGCCTATGACCTTGCCTCTAGGTTAAAAAATCAAGTTGGCCCATGTTGGTAGAGAGGAAAACTCCAATGTTGATGTTAGCTAAAGATGGTGTTCGCAGCACGTATGCCCTTTGTTTTGAGAACTTGTTTCCGTTTTGGTTTATTTTCATTCTCTCAAAAAAATAAACTATTGGAAGCTATGAGAAACATAATTTATCATGTGATGGTCAACACACTCAATCAAGATGAAAAAGACATTCACAACCGTACCTAATGTCCCCAACTTCATGGGAATGTTAACGACATCCCCTAATGACACGTGGGAGACCGATTCATCAATCAAAATGGTTCATTCAATACTACCATTGGGAAAAAGCATGGTGCAGGAATCGTAGGGATCATATGATCATAACGCTTTGCATGGGGTCAATTTGTAACAACTGCCTGCTTTCAACAAGCCATAGATTGCATGGTGAGAATCATCATACCAAAGTGCTGCTTTAAAATCAAAAGCAATAAAAGTGGGATCTAGCGAATGGACATTTCAAGATGATGATTGGACCAATTTTGATTCTCCCTCAATCTTGATTGTCCATTTTCCATGGTGATCATCCAATTGGCGTGATTTTTGCACCATGGCTTGCCCCTAGTTGTATGATTGTACGGATGATTCAAATTTGAAAATTGGTTGTCCAATGTCTAAAAGCTTTGGGGATGTTGCTAACTTCCTCATAGATGTGGAGCTGTTAGCATTTCAACAATCCACACACCCATACAAATATATAGGGTCATGGTCTAGTGCAAACATTTTTACTATACCTACCACAATGTGTTTATGACAGCCACTCCCACCATCATGCTCGCCATCCCTTGTTTGGCCATGGGCCCAGAAAAAGGGCAATCCATGATTAAGGCCATGGGACACACAAGCAGGAACATTTGGGAGGGAGACGGTGTGCTCTCTCAAGTGTTCCCCATGATGTGGTCCACCTGAGTCATGGATTGACATGAAATATGGGAGGCATGCATGATGGCTGTGAGTGTATGTCATCATGACATCATGGTTAAGCCCATATAGGTCGTTTGCACTGTGATTGTCATGAAAACATTTGCACTTTATGATTTTCAATATGTATATAAAAAACCCAACCCCAATTGTGGGCTAATATTATGATGATGTGTGTGTGTGTGGTTCCAGACGAGTACCAGAAGCTGCAAGAAGATAAAAGCTACAAAGTTTATTGTGGTCAACCATTGGTCAATCCAGATTAATGATTAGTTGATGCTGACTGAAAAGCTGGAAATGGAAATGATCAAGATCATTAAAGGGCATGGAGCATGAGGCACAATCAAGGAAATTTTGGCACCAAAACAGAAGGCACCATCCAATGGACGCACAATTTACACATTTGGAGGAATAACTTTGCACCCAATTATCAATTTGAAGCAACCAATTGATCATTTTGAACATCTCTTCGACATCTATGACAATTATCTCTATATATTTTGCAAGGTTTGATCATTTCAGGCCTCAATATTGACCCCAAAACTTAGTGACAAATTTACGGAAATTTTTTGTACTTCAAATTTCTTAAGGGTAGTTTGGACATTGTGCAATTATGAATGGTAAAGACCATAAGTCATTGAATTTATAGTAAGATGGTAAAGATTAGTTGTAGGGATTAGGTTTTAGTATAGAAGTTTGGTTTGAGATCTGTAATAGACTTTTGATGATGTTAATGAAACTCTATATTAGGTTTTGCTCCAAGGTGGAGGAACCACTTTTTATTGCTTGCATTTGTTCTTCCATAAGTTTGTTTGTTTTCTGTTTTGAGGATTAATTTGCTAGGTCACTAGTCCCGTTGCATCACAGCAGTACATGGACATATTTTCTACGAGTGAGATGAATCAGATGATGAAGGAATCATCACTGCATAAGCCAGCTAATTTTGTAGGCAGGTGCAATATTGATATTCTTCAGGTATACAGTGCATCTACACAGTATTGTAACTTTGTAAGACCAAAGCCAAAAAAAATAAAAAGAAATGACACTCGTTTAAGCAAGAAACTTTGAAGGAACTTACAATGGCATGGTCATCAATGGCAGGAGAATGGTGAGCATATCGGCATTCATTTGGTTCTCTTAAGCATCGACCCCTCATAAAATCCCTACATACCTGCAATGACAAAATACCAAATGGTTATGTACTCTAATCTCTACCGAAAATTATTATGTACTCCAGCATAACATTCAGCAATGTAGAAAAATAAAAAATACTAACAAACATCAGCATATACTTCATGTAAGTCAGAGAGAGAGAGAGAGAGAGAGAGAGAGAGAGAGAGAGAGAAGCAGTCTGATCATTTGATCAGGGTCCATATTGGCCCCATTACTGAACATTGGCATATCAGCTCACCCCACCATCCAGATTACAGATCGGGCCCATCCAACCATCTAGATTGCAGATGATACTCACCCAACCATATGCATTGAAAGTGGGATTGAAAGTACCTCTAGAATATGTCTTGTTGAACTCATTTCTCAACTATTGGTTTCAAGGCGGTAAAGGAAAAAATATATAAGTAAATTTAGTAAAGAAAAATGTTCTCCTCTACAACTACCACCCTTAAAAACTAGAAAGCAAATTGACAGACATAAAGTGTACAAGATCCGTACACCTCTAATGTGCCTCGCCTAGTGTGTAACCCTCATTTGTATTAATTATTAAAATCTATGCCTCTGGGCGTCTTGGGAGAGCCTCATCCCAAGGTGAGCCTCAAGGCATGAGCCTCCCATGCCTTTTAATACACTGCTTTTAACTGATTCATTTGGATATAAGTATTTAGAAGACGTGTCATTCAAGGTCATTCCCCTGGATCCTTGCTATACGCTTCTTGGAAAACTATGGATACAAATCGAAAAGCCATCCATGATGAGGAGAAGATAACTCACTCATTCACAAAGGATAAGAACAAGTCATAATGAAAACCATGCCTGAGAAAACATAAGCCTTTAGAAGAACAACCACAAGAGAAATCAAGAGACAATCAGAGAAGCTTCAATATATGAAGTTAAGGGTGGCTCCATGATTGAATCTGCAATGGACCAAGGTCCAAATTGACCAAAGAGTTTCTCGAAAGATTTACTGATGGATAGCCAGATTACGTGAAGGATCTACAGAATTGGGGAAAAACAATGATGGGTAAACTGACAAATGGGAACACTGATTCCAACAATTGAAATGGATCCGCTGATGGACCAATTGAGGAAATGACTGAAGAATCCATTAATGGGTCCAGAAGAACCTGTTGGTGTACTGGAAGATGGATCATATGATGTGTTAAAAGCTGAACTGGGCAGTTCAGCAGTCAGATTGCCAAGCACAGAGTTTGTGAAAATCCGGGTGGACATGTTAGTCACATCGCAATAACGAATATAGCAGATGGTTAGAAGATCCATGGTCAGATATACGGCACAATAAATATCTAAGCTTATAACGAGGCAAGAGAAGCAAACATGCAGATCCATTTGGAGCCCAATGATGATTGAGCTGATCCAATGGATAGGATTACATCACCAACTATAGTAGACGAGAAAGAAGATGTGACATTAAGGCGAATATGGACCGTGGGTAAACACCGCCTACCAACTGGCATGGGCTAATTAAGGCATCCAGTCCTTTCAATACAATATCCATATACAAATAAACATGTAAATTGTGTACAGATACATGAGCATTGACTATATGATCTGCTTACTGCCAATGGATACATCAAGTTTGTCCTGAACAATAACCAATTGCAATATATTCCAAAAAGATTTGCATTATTTCCGTCTTCTCGATACAGGGAATGCCCCATTATGAACCACAAATAACACCAAGCAAAGCTTGTTCAAAGATAAAGACATCAATGCAAGCATGCAAGGCTACAAGGCAACTATTCAATTGAGCTGCCTTGCCACCATATCTAATAATTTATCAACCTTATGAAAGACAATGGAACCTAGGACAAATCAACAAAGATAAGAAACAAAGAAGAGACTCAAGCTCATCTATAGTTTCACATCTTAGAAGTATAAGCAGACTTGTAGCTGAATGGACTCTAGTTCCTGTATACGATCCAGTTAGCTCAATGAATCCCTCAATATCACTAGCTGGAAAAAAATCGAAGTTACCTCCAGCATAATAACTAACAATAGAAATAATTGGCACCACAGTTCAACATCATATTTGTTGTAATGCTTGGGATGGGCATCATTTTCTGGCACACAATCATATCAAATGAAGGACAGAATGTGAAAATCAATTTGCGTGTATAAAAATGGAGCGAATGAAGGAAACATTTACCATTTCAACTTTGACTTCCTGTATACCAGCTGCCAACCTGAGTGACCTAAAGCAAAATAAGGAAGACCATCATTATCATCATTTAAGCCTTATCCCAACTAATTGGGGTCAGCTACATGAATCCTTTTCCACCATCTCACTCTATCAAGGGAAAATCAGAAAGACCATTTAGGAAATTTTCCAAGCACAAATGCCCTAAATTTCATTTTCCTAGAAACTACACCACTACGATTCTTGCAAGTCACCCCATCTTTATCTGGAAAACGGTGGAGAATGATCAAGAAAGCATCACACGGCTGATATTGCAACATTGAAACAGTACATGAAGGAGGAATAAATACTCTTGTATATGAGGTGGAGGATGGTAGTAGCGACATGTTCTTCCTCGGAAACACTGATTCCGAAGTGAATCGGCGCATGCTATGACTTTGTTCCTACAAACATGGTTGAATGGTTCAAAAGGTCCATAAATTAGCAACCTTATTAAATACTACAGTAACATTAATCAAGCAAAGGACTCTCCAATATGAGAACATAACAGTGAGATCTTTGTAGAAATATAACACAAAACCTTCACTTAAATTGTCTCCAATCATTGTGTTTTCAAAGCAGGAATCAAGCAAATCCAAGTTCCTTTAGGCTGTGTTCGGATGCCAAAGTGAATTGAACTGTGAACAAGCAGTTTAATCAAATGTAAACAACCAAAGTTAATAATCCTTCCTTGTATCCATATTAAGAAGCCCTCAACATCACAGAAACTTGCTTCCAGTCCAACTTGAAAGTAATGTAATTGAATATGAATGACAAGGAAAGAAATCACAATCTTTGGTCTTCTTTCCACTTTATTAGACTAACAATTGAAGTTCAATTTGACAATGCATCCAAACAGCACCCTTCATGTTTCACTCACCCATTGGGTAATCTAGGAATGAACATATTGCATGTCCTATCGCGTATAAACTTCAATCCTATAGTATTCAATACACGTTGTACTTAAGGCTGTATTCGGATGTGAAATTGAATCACAATAGTTATGTTGCAACAGTGAAATTCCCGAAGCCAAATCATTCCAAGAAATTGACATTATTTGAATTTAAGTGGACCTCAAACAAACAGAATTACAATAACATACAGACATAAACAATTTTGTAACTGGAAACACATTGCAATGATTCATTTTCACAAAGTTGACTGGTAATTATTGCAAAATCCATTTGATATCCAAACACAGCCTTTAATAAAATAAACTTTTAGCGACTGAAAAGTAAAATCATGCATTACATAATGTGTAAATGAGAATCACCCAAAAGCAAAAAAAAATCTAAACATAAAAAAGATTACACACATTGCATACGATTTCAATGTGTGAATAGAAACTTTGTGTAATTAGCTGAAATATACAATTCTAAAACAATACCAAATGGCTACCTAGATTTTTCAATATTAAACAATGGAACAAAGATAATGCAACTAGATCAAGGAAGAAACTAATTGCAATAAGATTCAACATACCGGATTGAAGTTCGAATCACAAAAAAGAAGAGAATGCAATGATTGTGAGCAAGCTCATCAGTCCTCTAGTCCTATACTAGAGATCACCTCCCCTCCTTCAACAACTACCGTGGAGAAACAAGAGAATTTGCTCAAAGAAAATACCATTCAACTGAGTCTTATTCCATAGGCTTGAGCCTTGTTTATAATGAATGCTTACAATCTTCAACATAATCTACAGAATCTAAAGATAGAATTCCTAGCTATCAAGATCTCCAAAATAGGAAAATTCTTTAAACGAGAAAATCTAACAATGCTTATTTTCTGACATAGGATATCTAAAATAAGAAAACACTTGAGCAAGAAAAATCTAAGACTGACTTCCAAACATAGGGCCTGTTTGGATGCCTGTAACTTTTTTAAGTTGTAAGTAAGTTACATGTAACTTAGTTACAGGTGTATCTAAGTTACAGGTAATCCTGTTTGGATGTAAGTTGTAACTTAGTTACAGGTAACTTTGTTTTTGTGTTTGGATAACCTGTAACTTTGTTACAGGTAATAAGTTAGATATTCACGCCAGATAGAGTTTGAAATAGAGAATCGTTGAAAATTTATCAGCTCGTAGCCCTCATTGCGCCGCATGTAGCTTGAGAGACTTCAATGGCCTCGCCTTCAATGGCCGCTTGTAGCCTTCAATGGCCCTTCAGTGAAGCACTCCGTCAGAAGGTAGGTATGCTTCTTCAATGCAGGTGCGATTCTTCCCAAGGTTTTGCATTTCAAAAATTCCAACCGTTACCTGTAACTAAGTTACAGGTAACTTGAAAAACGACTTTTTCTCCTGTAAGATTTTCAGCCCTTTCTCCTGTAACTTAGTTACAGGTTGAGAGAAAGTCACCTGTGACTTTTCTCCCCCAAACACCAACTGTAACTAAGTCACCTGTAACTTACTTACATTTTAGAGAAGTTACAGGCATCCAAACGACTGAAAGAAAAGGAAATTAGAGATAAGCCCAAAAAAATTGCGCCTTTTTCTCGTGCAGAATTGTGGAGCGCGCACGTGTGGGAAGTGGAACACTTCTTCGATTCTTGATCAATCGGCTTGTGTGGCTATTTGGTTGGAGAAGAACTGAAAAGAAGCCCTGTATATCGCTAAACAAATCAAACTGCAAGAACGGCAGAGGTTGGGAGGAGTGAAGAACTATCTACCGTTCAATAGTGACGGAAGGGTGGGGATGTGCGAATTTGCAGTCGATAATAGAGCGTCTGCAGTGATCTCTGATGTAGTCTTTGCAGACGTCAACGGAGAGGTCGAATTTCCTTCTGGATTTTGATCTGGAGAGTTCGGAATCGCTGCAGTTTTCGAGGTTGTCTGGGGAGCTTACCGGACTAATGTTTGGAGAATGCGATCTTTTGCGTTTTGAAGGTGAGTTTGAGGCCATCGCAAAGAGAGACGAAGAGAGGGAGGAAGGCTTTGTTTTTTTGGAAGGTAAAATGGAGGGAGAAAGGGATTTATACAGCGACCAGCCTCGTTCAGGCTCTTCGACGCAAATAAATAAATAAATAAATAACGTTAAAATTTAAAAAAAAAAAATTTAAAAAAAGATAAAATAATAAATAATAAAAAGATAAAATAAAAATTAAAAACGCAAAAAATAAATAAATTACCAGCCTCGTTCGTTCTCTTCGCACGCAAAAAAATATTAAAAAATAACATTGAAAATTAATAAAAGAAAAGAAATAAATAATAAATAATAAATTAAAAAACGAAATAATAAATAAATAATAATAATAATAATAAGATAAAATAAATGTTAAAAAATAACATTGAAAATGAATGAAAGAAAAGAAATTTAATAAATAATAAATTAAAAAACGAAATAATAAATTTTAAAAAAAGAAAGATAAAATAAATGTTAAAAAAATAACATTGAAAATGAATGAAAAAAAGAAATTTAATAAATAATAAATTAAAAAACGAAATAGTAAATAAAAAAGTAAAGATGAAATGAATAGAAAGAATTATAAAAAAGGAAAAGTGGAGATGCGGGGTATCGAACCCCGTACCTCTCGCATGCAAAGCGAGCGCTCTACCATGTGAGCTACATCCCCTTACATGTATAATTAAATATTATTATATATAATAGTATTGTTTTTAGGCTGACTTGTCTATTATTTTCTAATGATTAAATATTATTATATATAATATTTGTTTTTCTTTAAGGCTGACTTGTCTATCAATTTCAGATGGATTGAATCTACTTAATGTATGATTGGACCTAACCCAACCATTATCAAGTTTGGATCTAAAACTTGGACCTGAATTATTGAATGGTCAGCTTTGGTGAACAAAAACCAACCCAAACCCTTATTAGGTTTTGGGTTTTCTAAACTATATAAACTATGTCTGATTAAAAGAAAATGACATGAAAGAAAGAAAAAAAATTAATTAAAAACGAAAGAAAAAATGGAATTTTAACAAAGTTGAGGCTGACTTAAAATCACTGGGCTTAAAAGTTGTATCTACCTTCCATATAGTGCACTCGGAATCTTGGACAGTCAACAGCTGTGATACAACACAACGACTACTATCCAATAGCAGATATGATCCTAAACCACTTTGCAGTTTTGAACCGGAATGAAAAAGAGTAAAAACAAAGGACTTAAAGAGATTCAAGAAGAAAAAAAAAAAAAACAAGAAATATAGTTATGTTAAAAACCAAGAGAGATGAAATCTTTAAATAAACTTCGAACATGGGTGTAATCATACCCTTTTGTGGAGATCGTGGGCATTGAGCCCAAAGAGACATTACCATTGGGCCTTAAGTCGAACTCGATCACTGGGCCTTCAACAAATATGACTGTTGGGCTAGAGCGAAGAGAGAAAAATTAAAGAGATGATACACACCTAAAAATTTAGGTGTCCCTTGCGGGGTCAAACTTTCTAATTCAACTCCTACTTATAAACCACTTGAAAGTTTTATAGACTAAAAAATAAGCAATGTAGAGCAAAAGGAGCTATAGCTAAAAAGTTTGGAGGGAAAGATGCAGAGGGTAAATCCTGAAACACTTTATTTTTTTTCCTTAAAACACTTTTTAAAAACACAACAACCCTATTTTAAGTGGACCCACTTATGGGTCTTGCTGAGATGACCCCACTGCAGAACTTGCACCCAACACACACTTAGCAAGAAGTGGCTAGTTGAGCATGTGCGCGGGGCTGACCTAGGCTCCACAATGGTAAACCATCTTTTTCTAAATGCGGTTGCTCCTCTGCTATTTGTGACAATTTGGACCGTGCGAATCGCGAGTCTAAATGTTAATAGAAAATAAATCAAAAATTACATTAGTTGAATTATCCTTGTTGAAGTTGGGGCTACCTTGAATGTCATTCACACACCCCTATGGACCCCACGCGCAATGCTTGTATAATAAGTTTATAGAAAGATTTAGATTTAAATGGTAACTAACCTCCCTTTTTTAAACCTATTTGTTGGGTGACTATGAATATGATGGTAATGGTACCTCTACGACGACTTACTCAGCCAAAGAGGGCAAACCCCCTATTAAGTGGCTAACTTTACAAGAAATGCAAAAATGTTGAAGATATGGACTGTGCTATAACTGTGATGAAAAGCTTAGCATGAGTCACCACTGTAAAGTGTAATTAGCCATTACTATGGGTTTCAAAGATGAACTTACTTTTTAAATGGTGGGGAATATTGTGAACCCTACTAATCATGCACACATGTGGAATAAATGGAATCGACTTGATTCTCTTTTCACGTTGTTCCCTATATTTAGGAAGTTGGAAGTTTGAAGCTTGAATAAAATGATCACTTTAATATTAATTATTTATTTAAGTTGTTATACTTAAATTTAAATATTTGCTTTGTTACTTCATAGATATAATTAGAAATGGAGAATAAAGAGTGATGTATTTATGAGAGTCATTTATGAAAAAAAATAAAAGAAATGAGGAGGCCCACCACCGTTGAAGCAGTTTCTTATTCTTTTCTTATTCTATTTTTTTCCTATGATATTTACATAAATCCAAGATACAAGTTGAGCATGGTATCACTCTAACAATTTATTGTTGCAGAATTTTTAAAAAATGAAGCAAGAAATGAAAAAAAAAAAAAAAGTGAGAATATAGTGTCAATTTCAACCTTTTTGTGCTCATATGGTTTTTGTTTTTTTTTGTTTTTTTGTGATGAGCTGATATAGGCATGTTTCCTGTCTAACAGTATCGAGCCAATACGGATATGAGACGCACGTATCTGCTGGGGGTTTGTGCTGCGGAATCACACAGATCTAGATCTAGGATAGCAATTCAAGAGCGACAAGCAATCACAAGAGAACACAAAAATTTAACGTGAAAAACTCTTTTGGAAAAAAAAAAAAAAAAAAAAACCACGGCACAAAGCGACAGAAATCCACTATGAAATAAATATAAATTACAAGAGAGGATTTACCCGATTCGAACAATCTCAAATATCACCCTTACTACACCTTTTGATAACCCGATAACCCTTTTAGAAACCCTTAGAAAATTTTTAAGAAGCATTATAATACTTTATAATAATCCTAGGAACCCCTATTTATAGTTTAGAAAACTCCACTTATGCACCTAATTTGAAAAATTCCGGAAACCGTATCAAATTTATGCAATCCATGAGTGGGCTGCGTAACCCTTGACTAGTTGAACCAGGCCTTAATTGGTCGAAGGACCCCTTCGACTAGTCAAGCCCGACTCTCAACTGGTCGAGCGGCCCGGACACTAAAAAATACTGCTTACTGGACTTCAAGTCAAGAAGGCCTCGACCGGTTAAGCCAACCCTTCGACCGGTCGAGTAGCCTAAACAATCACAGATTTAAGTCATCTGTCAATAGTATCAATGAGAGCATTAGACCAAACATGTGGCAAATCCAAATTTCAAGTGGACCACACCATAGAATCCAATTGAGATAATGATGCACATCATTGAAACCTTCTCAGCACCCACCATGATGTTCATAAGGTGACTCCAACCTAAATGAAGGTACAACAAAAAAAAATATATCAACTTGACTCAAGACATGTCCCTAGAAATATTTTCTTTGTCAGGGCCTATTTGAACTTTGGATATGCCTTATGTTTCGGCTCATACCTAGAATCAGTTGGCAACGAAATGAGTGGACAGAGTGGATATAACATATACATCATGGTAGGTCTCACAGCGTTAGGGGTTGCAGCAACCCACAGAGCTGGATGCAATCCATTTCCCTACTCAAGGCCTCTCTCTGCCCCAATGCACTCATAACACTATATAAATTACAGTGCTCCTAGCTGCATTGTATTATTTAGATGGTTAATCAACCTATTTGAATATCTATTATGTCCGTGACACATTTCATAAGATACTGTATGAAAATCTAATCCATCCATGATTTGGCCATTTTTTAGCCATCCTCTTCCAAAGCCATGAGTAGGATGGTTAAGATTGACTAACAAAAGTAATAATTTACAATTGTTAGCAATAAAAAATAAATAGAATAATTTATTTATAATAGGCTTTGATAGTAATTACTTGTTTTTTCAACAAAAGTGTTTTTTTTTTTTTCTAAAGCATAATTGGAGTTTTGTGTGGGTTTAAATTATGAAGAAATACATTCAAATGAATAGCTTTTATTACTTGAGCATGTAGTATTTTAATTTAATTATAAATATCGATGAGCTGACTTTTTTGGGTTACCCCTAGCTTAGAATTCCTCTATTTTAAAATTTCATATTTCAAATAAGTTAATTATAATAATTGTCTAACATGTTACACATGTATGTTATTTTAAAATATTAAAAATGATTTATTTCACTAGATTTATCATACTTTAAAACTATAGAATTCTTTTTTAACCAACAAGATGCTAAATATAAATTTTTAATTCAATAGGATTTCAATTTCATATTGCCAAACACATTGAAGATTCATGTATTTAAATAAAATTTTGATATGAATTCATGGGTATTCCAAATCTACGTTGACAAACAAACCTTCACTATATTTTATTTGCCTTACGAACTCACGATGGATTACGACGGGCATGCAAAACCATCCTCAGACTCAACCTTTGTAGAAGCCGGTGCAGATCTATTTTAGAAACCCAGTGTTAGAAGTCCGGTGGGACTGTCCTAGTACATGGCTAACTTTTATCCACATACTTGTTCGTGTATTGTGGTCCATCTGATGAGTGGACTGGCCTGTATTTCCTGTCATATGATCTACCTGTTGTGACCCTCATTACATACGGCATGGATCGGACTTGGTTTGGCTGGTGACCCTGCCACTAGCCAATGGCTAGTTGTCGGTGCTATGTGGGCCCCACCATGATGTGTGTGTTTCATCCACGCCATCCATCTATTTTCTGGATCATTTTATGGTATGATCCCAATAATGAAGTATATCCAAATCTCAAGTGGACCACATCATAGGATAGGAAACAGTGTTGATTGAACACCCACTGTTGAAAGTTTCTTGGGGGCCACAAAAGTTTTGGATCAAGCCGATATTTATTTTTTCCTGACATCCAGGTCTTTATGACCTACTCAACAGGTTGGATGTCAGATAAACATTACAGTGGCCCTATGAGGTTTTTAATGGTGGACATTCAATCACTACTGTTTTCCTGTGGTGTGGTCCATCTGAGATTTAGATCCCCCTAATTTTGGAGATCATGCCATCAAATGATCTGGAAAAATGGATGGACGTCATCGATAAAATACATACATCATGGTCGGGCACACAGAGCACCGACCACCAGCCTCTTGCAAATGTTTGCAGTGGCATGTTAACGGCCAGGGTCATACACGCGCAACCGCGCATGAACTTAATTTGCTTGCCCACATGCCTTTACAAGTCAGCTAATGTACACGCCCCCCATGCGCCAAGATGGCAGCCGTGTGAAATATTCAGGCCATCCATCAGGTGTATCTCACTGTATTGATGTTACTGCCTAAAGAATAAAGATGGTCCACTCAATGGGTATGCCATGATATTAGAAATAAGCAGACACATTAAAACTTCAGCCAACCTTTTCACAACCATCATTTGTTAAATGTGGCCCACCTGACTAGTGAACCTACTCGATTCTCAGGATAGGGGTCAACATAATGGTACCTTTTTGATGGATGGCTCAGATATTTCACCTAGCTGCCAAGCTGGCATACGTGGTGGAGGATGCAATAGCTGACTAGCACAGACTAGTGGAATTTGCAAAGCTCCGGTAGCATTCGATTAACGGTTCACATTCAACTTTTAAAATCATGAGTAAGATACATCTTTAAATGATAAGTATTGGACAGTTTCTCTGTTACATTAATTTAAAAAAAAAAAAAAAAAACAACGGAAAAAAGGACGGTTCCAATAATTGCAGAATATTTGCATGTGTGCTGTGGATCATCAATTGCAATATAGGAACACTCTATTTGGAACTTTCTTTCCATTTCAAACCATACTGATACAGCCATCCACGTCTCTTCGGCTTCTTCTTTCCGTCCGGACATCGCCTCTCAACTTTCTCTTTTCGTCGGCTTTCGACCTGACCGAATATTGAAGCTGTACAGGCCCGATCCGTACCAGAGCTCCAAAACCCCATGGGTACTCGCAAGTCGGTCGATTCCGGGTCCAAAATCTCATGTAGCATACCTGGACAAGTGGGACTGTGCCAGGCTAGATATGGTCCCGTACTAACCGGCTATAGATATACCAACCCTAGGGTGTTTTGTGTTCACCTCATTCTAAAACTCAGGTGGTCTACGCCACAGGGAACGATTTAAAATCCTATGGAAAGCCTAACAATGAATGTGGTGTGGTTTTTGTGCCCGCTCGAGTTAATGGAATGGCGTGACTTTCAGGTGTAGCCTCATATCCGTGGGGTACGCCTGATGTCGGGATTATATGGCATGTATAAAGCACGTATGTTGGTGTCTACAAGCAATACGAAGGTTTCTAAGGTAGGCTACCTCTACAAGCAACTCGTGTTGCCTATGGTGTGGATCCCCTGAGTTTTGGATACTTAATAGCTTAACATTGGGCGCATCTAGTGGCCAGTTGGATGACGTACACACGTCGCAATGGGCCTCACATGGTTCAACCTTAGGATCCGTATAGATAGAATCAAGTGAAGCTAAATGGAGGAAATTGGGAGTAAATGGTATTTTAAATATGTTTTAATAGAAGCAAATGTACGCAAATTCCGTGTGCAAATGGAAGGTAGGTTTGTAAATGAAATCCTCGTTACAAGAGAGTATTAGGAATTAAATGCCTTTTTGAGCTCTCTTATAAAGCCACACAATTAAACAAAGGTGGCTACACACGTGTGTGTCCGCCTTACACATGACATGCTAGTAATGCTTCAAAACTATTTAAATACTAGCTACATTACTAAAATCACACCAATAAAATGATTCAAAGTATCTAAAGGTTGGCTAGATGGATAAAAAAAGCATTGGCAGGTTGCTTGTTTGTGGTCCACCTGAGGCTCAAGATTAATTTTTTGGCTAAATCATATATTTCAATAGGCTTGTGTTACAATCAACTTACTAAATATCACATATGTACACTAATTTGAGATATTAAAACTTATTTGAAATATCATATATTACCGTGAATATATTGAAAATTTCTAATACATTCCAAATTTCCCAATTTACTCCTATCCAAATAAAATATTTAGATTTTAAATGCATTTGATTTCATTTACTCACATCCAAACACATGTTGAGTAAGCCATTTACTCCTAAATTATTTACCTATAATTTCATTTCTCATTTACCTCAATTTACAAGCTCCCAAATGTGAAATTCATGTGTTCGAATGCATGGGATCATATTTGCATTTTTCCATTGATGAAAAAAGATGTTCAACATGCCATGTGTGCCAAACTCCATGCTATTGCAATGTTCTTACATTCTATTTTTTAACGCATGTGCAACATGCGCAGGAATTGGCTATCAACGTGTGTAGCTTACATGGCTTCTTAGTAGATAACACACTTTTGAATGCGCTTATTGTAATACCCCAACCCTTTAATACTCACATATTGGATGTCATCTTGTGTTACCAAACACTTTTCGATTAGAACATGCAATCACACATGCATTTATATGTTTTAAAATCGAAAAACTCAGAGGTTGCTAGTGAGACCTTAATTCTGAAAACTCCAATTAGGAGTCTTAACTCAACCAAATGTAAAATGATCCGAAATAGTAAAATTTATTAAAGATAATAAATCATGTTCTAACTTTGCCCGATGATTCCTTACACGATGAGAAGCAATTCTTAAGAAAGCATCACATGTTAAAACTATAAAATGAAAGAGATGCATCCAATATAAGCTTGATAAAAATGGTAAGTTTATCATAAACCGTCGTATTGATAAAACATTGGATGACAATCTTCCCATCGAGGCCATGACCCCAACTTATCGTTGATAGATTTGGATGATGGGCCTTTTTACAACCATCACAAAATGCAAGTTGGTCATTGTTCAACGGGAAAGGATGAAATCTACCCATGATCAATGCTAGAAAATGTACGTTATCCATGTCCACACGCTTACTGGTGCGAAATAGCTATAAAGATAGGCTAGACCGATGAAACGAGACTAGCATATGCGAGTAGGTAAAGACAAAGCAAAGGAGTTTTTAGGGAAAGGCTGCCCATGGAAGTATAGAAAGGCCAAATGGCCCATAGTCCATGGCTATAAAATGGCATGGGACCCATACGCATCCTGCTTAGGCTTAGCTGTGCCTGTGCCTAGTTCAAAGTATCAAGCCATAACTAACTGTCGTTGTTTTGGGCTATTCATAGGCAGCGACGTGACGCTTTTCCCGAGGGAGTGTTTTGTTCTCTACCTCCAGAGTATCTCCACCGTGCTGACACACGTATCCGTTGACAAGGTCTTCACATCCGTTGGCCAAAAAGAGACGCGGGATGATGACGGTTAATCTACTGAAAACCAGACACGTTGCTTCTTCCTCATCGTTTCCTGATAAAAGCGATCTGTAAACAACTGATGCAACGACAAAGTCCGGTCACCCCATGGATACGAAGATATTAACTGTCAAATGCCACTTGTAAGGTAGAGAAAGAGCATGATGGCGAGGCTCTCTCTAAAAAAGCCTCAGCGTTAGGAGCCCGAGGCCGTCGCTGGAGATGGAATCGAGTATACCATTTTCATGGCAGTCCGAACAGTTGATCTAGTGGGCCACCGCGGGGAAGGACCAGTCGCTCGAGGGGAACTTCAGATGTACAAGAGCGATGGCACCCTGCTCTCAGGGCATGGCAGCGTTATGCATGTGTGCAAGATCCATGCCGCTGACGGGCACGATCAACTGTCTTTGTTTCAAAGACGAGTTGGAACCCATCTGAGAAGTGCGCACACACTTTTTTAACGGTTTGGATTGCACGATCAATTCAGGCAGGACAAAACCAGTACAAGCAGGACTAGACCCCTGTCTCCCATCAGTAGGCCCACGTTAACGATCACGACAGCCTGCTTTATTAAACAAGGCATCTCAACAGTGGCCTATTTCATGAGCAGCTAGGATCTTCTGTTGTATATTGCTCAACGTTCCTGATCAGCGAGACAAAATTCCTATTCTGAACTATATCACCTGGCCTCAAAACGTACCGGAGGAAAACGTCAACGGCCATATTCCGATGTCAAACTGCAACGTCAAGTTGATAATCAACATGATCTGCAGCCACGTCCACTGGATCAACGCCTCCAGTTGCAACGCACGTGCGCAAGTGTGCAGATTGTGTGTAGAAAAGATAGTCTTTTACAAACGGCATGCGAATTAGCTACGGACGGCTTCACTGGCTATCCACTATTGAACTGACGTCACTAAGTTACGTGGGCGTGTTGTGTCTATTGATGATAAAATCTGGATCACCCTCCTCCTGAGCTCCGTGTGCTTAGAGAGAACCCTGGTCCTGTACAAATGAAAGATAAAGGAGACCCTGGCTAGAGCAGAGGACCTTCCGATGCCAAAGTCAAGCTAGGAAACCTGGTCCAAGCAGTGTAGAGTAGGGTGAGAGTACTCGATATTCCGTACTTATTCCTGTAGAAATGATTCATATTTATACCTTAGGGTCATGCTGAACGTGTCCGATAATCTCGGCACGGTCATCTCCACTACGCGAGAGTTACGCGTGTGCGGTTGTCGACTGTTACCCGGAGATTGTGCGCTAGGCATTACTCCTGTCGTGCATTACTACATTTTGTCAATTATTGTAATTGTTGACTGAGCTATCATCCGAGTCGACCTCGCGACTCAAATTTTGTTCAGCGATCCGAGCCCACGGATGAGCCGATTATTGACGCCCTAAGTAAAGAGGATCGGGTCAAAGGTGCGTTGGACAGGTGTGTGACAGTCTCTTCTGTATGCCAAGTTGACATGAGAACTCTCGCAAAAGGACTCGGAGGCAGGTCGGCTCGGATGTATTGTTCCCATTCCGAGATCCTGCTCGTCAGATGTGTGACAACTTCTTCTGAGTCTCAGGTCGGTACTGTAAATTTGCAAGAGCCCTTGAAATCACCTTTGGTCAGACGCTATCAGTCCGAGGCTTTGCTCATTGGTGCCTCCAAGTTTGACCTCGATGTAGCTCAGTTCAAATTCACCCATAATAGAAGCCCCTTACTCTCTGAGTTCGAACTCGGACTTAGAGAGTAAAAGATCACTTGGGGAAGCGAACCGCTGCTCTCCTCATGATGATAAGCTTAAGCGACGCGTTGCAATGATGTCCTTCGAGATCCATGCATCGTACGGGGCAGCCGTTTCCTATGATCGAGCCGTTGGGCGTCGTACACATGGCCAAAAGCGTTGTGACAGTTTGGTTGAGTGAATCAGGTGACGCCACATGGACTTCGAAAGGTGAAGAGGCGTCGGCACATTGAATGTTGACTGCACATGGCTCGGAGGACGTTAGGCTGGGCGTATCGCGACTCACCACGTATACAGTGCGGCTCAGATCTGAGCTACTTCAGCTTCGGAGACAGTTGTCTGTCATGATTACGAACAGCTGACTTGGGTTATAAGAGTCCCAAGGCTCTTCCATTCGAACCCTCCTACATTTGAGTTCATTTGAGTTTTGCTCCTGTTTGAGACCTACTGCTGCTGGAAAAAAGATTTTGCCCGCTAGAACGTAGTCTACTTAGAGAATCATCTGCCGAAAAAGGAGGATTCTATCAGGAGAAGATCATCTATAGCTCTGTGAGTCTTTCATTGCCTCTCACTTCAATTTTACTTTCACTATGTCGAACAACTCGGACGAGGTCCGCGAAGTAAAAAACGGGTCCTAGCCAGAGAATACGGACTCCGAGCGTAGGAGCTCGGAGGGTCCTATCTAAGTCGTTCCGCTCTACCCTCCGCCTAAGAAGAGCACTGGTGCAAAGTCCAAGGGCCGAACTAAATGGTCAAGGAGGGTACCCCGAGATCATGCTGGGAGAGCATTGGCCGGGCCCTCGGGAGGCTGATATGAAGCTGAAGTTTCAGGGGGATCAGTTCTAGTTGAGTCTCAGATGGCTCAACTCCGCGCAGAGTACTAGATCTCGGACTTTATGCACATCAGGGCACCTTCTGCCCTTGAGGCACCTGGAGACCCCTCTGACGGAGAAGTGGCGGTCTTCATCTGCACCCTCCAATGCGGAATTCAGTTCCCTCTTCATCCCTTTGTTCGCGTGTTGATGGCGCAACTGAAGCTGACTCCGAGTCAGCTCGCCCCGAATGTATGGCGTATCCTGGTGTTGTTCTTCATCATCTGGCGAAAGCTAAAGAACCAAAAGTTGTCGCCGGACGAGTTCTTGGCCATGTAACAAGCCAAGCACGACTCAACCGAGCCGTGCTAGTACTACTTCTCCGCGAGGGCCCAGTATACCCCAGGCCTCATCGACAAGCTCCCCTCTTCCAACAAAGATTAGAAGGGGAAATGGTTCTGGGCCTTGGGAGAATGGGAGGCCCCAACATCCGAGCTCGGACGACTGCGGGTCAGAGTACTCACAAAGTTTGCCACCCCAGGTAGACTTATGTAGATTTGAACTGTCTTCTTATTTTCTCTACTCGTTTTTTATTCTGACCATGTTTCTTGCTTCTTGCTTGTAGATTACCTCAGAGGTTCGCTAGAACTATCCTCTCTCCTCCGAGCTCAGATAGCCAGGGCTCGGCTGCTCAAAGAGGAGGATCGCATCTGGCATTCTCTCATCAGCCCGGACAACCTCGCTTTGTCTGGTTTCTGCAGATTTAAATCTTTCCCTGCTGCCTTAGGTAAGCCTCGCGACTTCGCATTTTATGTTGATTTCCCTTAGTAGACAGAACTGACTCGAGTTTTTGTTGATCAGGAATGGTCGAGGCGTCGGGTTCGAAGAGGAAGAGGGGCAGCAGCAGTGCGCCCTTCTCTCGACGTCATCATGGCATCGACACCAAAGTCCCGAGTCAAGATTACAGCCCAGAAGAAGAAGGCTCCTGCTCTTGCAGCCGAACCCACCGCAGCAGAGCCAGCTATGGCCGAGGCGGTCATAGTACCAGCACCAGCCCCTGCCTCCGAGGCTCACTTATCACCACCTCCCGGGATTCGAAGGGATGCCGTGGGATAAGCTGCTGCAACAGATTTCTCCCACGTCTCGTTCGATCCCAACCCCAACCTCGTGTTCACCGTTGTAGAGGTGAACGCAATTTTGACTGGTGGAGTAGAGGCTTTGATCGGTGACTTCGCTATACCCGAGGCCGAGGTTGCTAGCGGCGTTGGGTGCGCTGCTGGGCCGGTCCCTTCCGAGGGACAGGGGATATTCATGCCCGGCCACCATATGTCATTGTTAAACGATTGGGTGGCCAAGTACGCAACAGAGGTGTCCATTGCCCGCACCATGACTTGGCTCCCCAAGTCGATGATGAATGACTTCGCATCGTGCTGTTACACGGTAAACTTCTCAACCTCGTTCATTTTCTTTTACTCGCCAATTTCCGATTGTCGATCTAACCTTTTGGACTTTTGCTCTTTCAAGTGTTGTCAATGCTCGTCCACATCCGAGAGAGCCTGAGGACGATAAATCAGCTAGAGGGGGAGAAGGCCAAGATGGAAGGCTTGAAGGCCTTGGTTGAGGAGGTGGAGAAGATGAAGGTCCAGCTGGGAGAGGGCCATCTGAGGGAGTTGGGGCTCCAGGGGGAGATCAACGAGCTGCAGTCTCGTGCGGACTTAGCTAAGTCTGAACTAGATAGCTCGAAGGCGGACAACGCTCGACTGGCTACCGAGCTTGAGGCTATTAAGCGCGAGGCCGCCAAAGGTTTGGCCAGGCAGCGTTCCGTGCTTGAGGCTTTGGTCGCCTCCCAGGCTGTCGCAGCAGTGGAGGAGTTTAAGTCTTCCAAGGAGCGCTCTGACGAGCTGGACAAGGTTTACAGCTTTGCTTACAATGTCGCTTATAAAGCATGCTTAGGCGAAGTCTGAGGCATTTATCCTGAGCTAGACCTCAATGCCTTGGCAACGGATGACGCCGTTGGCTCCCCGGAAGCAGTCGAGGCAGAGGACCCCCCCCCTCTCGCAGCAACTGAAGCTGAGAAGGCCCTTGAAGCCGAGCCCCCAGTTAATCTGACTTCTCGAGAGAACTGACCCCTTCTTCTTTTTTTTTTCTTTTTTCTTTTTTACTTGTAATGAAATTGTAATCAGGTGATTCAAATTTTATAAAGTTTATCTTTTACCTCAATGTGGATGCTTTCTTTTTTATGTTGTTGTTTGTCGCATTTGTCGAATGACGAGTCTACCTCTTCTTTAAGGGGTCGGTTCGTCGAAGGGTTTCATTTCTGCACCTGAGAAATGTCCCTTCGTAGTGCACTCAGATAGGGGAGTAACTGTTTAGTAGACCATTGTCGAATGATGAACCGACCTCTTCTTTAAGGGGTCAGTTCGTCGAAGGACTTCATTTATGCACATGAGAAATGACCCTTCATAGAGTACTCAGATAGCGAGGCGACCATTTAGTAGACCAAGTAGAAGAGTAGAAAAACAGGCGATCTTTTATTAAGAGCCGAAGTGGCTAATAGATCCGACCCATACATAACTTTCCCCTTTAAGGGTAATAGATCTTCAGGTGCTCGACATTCCAATGATGGGGTAACGGACGCCCCTCCAAGTATTCCAGACAGTAGGATCCTGGTTTAGCCGAGCCAACTACCCGATAGGGTCCCTCCCAGTTAAGCCTAAGGGACCCTACTCCAAGTTCTATAGTGTTCTGGAAGACATGGCAAATGACTAGATTTTCTCGTCGAAATCGCCTTGTCCTAAATCTAGAGTTGTAGAAACGAGCGACTTGTTGATGCCGAGCGACAACTCAGAGTTTAACAATGTCTCGCACCACTTCAAGTAAATTCAGGCTCATCGCGATCTGGTCGGCATTCTACTCTCCTTGATAACTCCTCGCTAGAGCGGTGGGGAGCCCTTTCTTGACTGGGACGACAGCCTCCGAGCCGTAAGACAAGAAGAAGGGGGTTTCCCCCATGGATGACTGAGTCGTAGTCCTATAGGCCCATAGAACGAACAAGAGCTCATCGACCCAGTTGCCTTTAGTTTTCTCCAGCTTTGTCTTGAGGTGATGCTTGATGACTTTGTTCACAGCTTCCACTTGTCCATTGGATTGCGGATGGCGAGACGATTAGTATACGTTGGTAATATCAAGCTCCCGACACGTGCCTCAGAATCAGTCATTGTCGAACTGTCTTCCATTATCAGACACGATGGTGAGCGGGATCCCGAGCCTACAGATGATGTTTTTCCACACAAAGTTTGTCACCTTTTGCTCGGTAATCTTCGCCACTGGCTCGGCCTTAGCCCATTTGGTGAAGTAGTCAACTGCCACAATCGCGAACTTGGTCTGCCCCTTTCCAGGAGACAGGCTCGATGATGTCGATTCCCCATTGGGTAAAGGCTACGACCTGCTCATAGGGGTCAACACTTCTGCAGGCTACCTCAGGACAACAACAAATCTTTTGCATTTGTCGCACCTCTGGACAAAGCTTTTAGAATCTTCTCGGATCGTTGGCCAGAAGTATCCTTGATGAAGTATCTTCTGAGCCAAGGCACGGCCCCCAGAATGATTTTCATAAATTCCTTCGTGGACTTCTCGGATCACATAATCTACTTCTTTGGGTCGGAGACATCTGAGGTACGGCTGAGAATACCTTTTTTTGTACAATGTATCATTTAGGATCACATACCACACTGCCCTGATTTTCAAACGCTGAGCCTCCAACTTATCTCGAGGGACTTCACCGGCGGTGAGGTACCTGATGATCAGATCCATCCAGCTCGGAGTTACTTGCACTAGGTTGATCATCTCTTGGTCGGCTCGGTCGATGCTCGGGCTATCCAAGAATTCCATAGGTACAATCCTCAGGATCTTCCCCTCAGTAGCTGATGCCAGCTTTGCGATGGCGTTGGCCTAAGAGTTTTCAGCTCTCGAGATTTGGCTGATGACGCAGTCTTTGAACTTCCCCGCCAACTTCCAGGCTTCGACCAAGTAAGCTATCATCCTTGCCTCATTGGCCTTGTACTCTGTCGATATATGGTTCATGACGAGTTGAGAATCGCACCGCACTTCAAGGAGCTGAAGTCCCAGACTAGCAGCTAATCTGAGTTTGGCTAGTTGGATGCCTTGAAACCGAGCTTAATTATGTATTGGATGGTGGTCGAGTCGGGCGCGACCAGAACGATCCCTGCTCCAGCTCGTTTCGAATTGGAAGACTCATCCATAAAAAGGGTCCATCTACTACATTCCCCTTTTGTTTTCGCGCTCTTGATAAGAGGAAGTGTTGGGGGAGCAACAGGGGTTGCTTCGGAACTTGTCAAGGTCTTCAGACCGGTGTCTCTGATCTTGCAACTCACAATCGTGAACTTAGCTCTGAAGTCAGACACAACTTGGCCCTTAATCACAGTCCTCGGTCAATATTAAATATTGAACTCTCCGAGTTCCACTGCCCACTTGGTCAGATGTCATAAAACTTATGTCTTATAAAGCACTTGTTGGAGAGGTGAATCCGTGACAACGATAATGGAATGAGCCTGAAAGTACGGGTACAACCTCCGAGTAGAGACGATTAGGCTTAAAGCCAATTTCTCCATGCTCGGGTACCTGGTCTTGGCCGGGACCATAGCCTTGCCGGTGTAGTAAATAGGGTGTTGCTTGCCTTCCACTTCTCGAATTGTGCTGAGCTGACGGCTGAGGTGGAAACCGCCAAGTAAAGAAATAGGGGCTCGCCCTCCTCGGGCTTGGACAACAAAGGTGGTGACCCCATGTACTACTTCAACTGTTGAAAAACTTGCTCACAGTCTAAGGTCCACTCCGCTTTCTTGTGACCCTTCAATTGCTGGAAGAAGGGGAGACACTTGTCAGTGGCTCTGGATATGAAGCGCTCGAGCGTGACGACTCGTCCGGTGAGGCACTGGATTTCTTTCATCGTCCGAGACGAGTTCATGTTGAACAAGACCTTAATCTTGTCGGGGTTTGCCTCAATACCTCTCTGACTGACCTAGAATCCAAGAAACTTTCTTGAGCCCATACCGAAGGCACACTTGGCGGGGTTCAGCTTCATACGATACTCTCAGAGGATCGAGAAGGTCTCTCTGAGGTCTGTGATGTGGTCGGATGTTTTGATACTTTTGATGAGCATGTCGTCGACGTAGACCTCCATGGTACGACCAATCTGTCGGGTAAACATCTAGTTCACCAGCCTCTGATATGTCGCCCTAGCGTTCTTCAGGCTGAAGGGCATGACCCAGTAACAGTAGAGTTCCTTATCCGTGATGAAGGTTATCTTCTGCCTGTCTAGGGGGTACATTGTTATCTGGTTGTAACCAGAATATGCATCAAGGAAGGTAAGAAGCTCGTGCCTGGCTGTGTTGTCGACTAACTGGTCGATCCAAGGTAGGGGGAAGCTGTCGTTGGGGCAAGCTTTGTTCAGATCCGAGTAATCCACACAAACCCGCCACTTTCCATTGGCCTTTTTCACGAGGACCACATTAGCGATCCAATCCAGGTAGTGGACTTCCTCAATAAAACCCACACTGAGGAGTTTCGACACCTCGTCGGCTATAGCTACGTACCTGTAGGGCTTGAACGCTCTTCTCTTCTATTTCATTGGTTTATGCTCTGGGTCCACATTCAGCTTGTGGACATGATCTCTGGAGAGATGCCCAGCATGTCTTGGTGCGAACATGCGAAGACGTCCTTATGCTATCGAAGGAAGGTTAGCATCTGGGCTTGCTGCTTGAAAATCAGTGACGACCCGGTCTGAATTGTTTTGCTCGGATCAGCATCCTCGAGCGAGACAGTCATAAGTTCTTTAGTGAGGGAGTCCTCGAGCGAGACAGTCATAAGTTCTGCAGTACATTAATTATAAGGGCCTGCTTTGCGGAGCCCTTTTTCACTGCTACTAATAGCATCTTCGTGCCTCACGCTAGTCTCCTCGGACATATCCAACCCCTCCCTCGGCAGGGAACTTCATTATCAGATGATATGTGGGCACGACGGCCCTCATGGCGTTAAGGGACGACCGCCCTATGATGACATTGTGCGCTGATGATACATTTACCACCAGGAAGTCTACTAGCAGAGTCACCTGGTTCTGCCCTTCTCCCGCTGTAACTGGGAGGAAAATAGCGCCCTCGGAGATCACATTGTCTTTGGCGAATCCATGCAGTGGTGTCTTCACAGGTCGGAGGCGCGATCTGTCTATCCCCATCTTTTCGAACGCCTCTGAGTATATTATATCGGTCAAGCTTCCAGTGTCGACCAGGATACGGTAGACCTTGTGGTTGGCTATCGTCTTCACAATCAACATGACATCATCATGGGGATGCTGGATTCCCTGTGCGTCGTCCTCTGTAAACGTAAGGCTGCAGGGGCTTACTCGGAGCTCTTTCTTTGGCCTTTCAGCCAAGTAGACGTAGTGCTCGGGGTCGACGCTCTTGGAGTAAGCTTTACGAGCTTAATTCGAATCTCCGCCACCGGATGAGCCACCATAGATCATTCGGATGTCCGTGGCCTCATCCGCAGCTTTGCGGGGCTGGTCGTCCTTCCGGGTTTGCCTCTCTTCCTTCATGTACTGGCGCAGATGACCCTTGCGAATGAGGGTCTCGATCTCTTCCTTTAAGTCAATGTTGCTAGTCATGTTGTGGCCATGGTCGTGATGGAAGCGACAATACTTGCATTTGTCCAGCTGGCCTGCCTCCGTCTTCATGCAACTCGACCGATGCAGTAGTTTTTGATCTCGGATGTCCAACAAGATCTGCTCTGGAGATGTGTTGAGAGGAGTGTACGAGCTGAACTTGCTCTCGGGCCTCCTGCTTGGCCTCCTGTCCCGGGAGGCATGGTCGTCCGACCTCCTTTTGTCCGTGTGTTGCGGCACTTCGTCCCTCCGCCTCTTCCCTTTAGATGATGGCTCGGAGGTCTGGTTGCTCTTGCGTGTGCTGAAGAATTCCTCAGCATTTGTATACTTTTGTGCGCGGCTGATAAGTTCACTAAGAGTTGAAGATGAGTTCTTCCCTATCGAAAACAGGAATCTCCATTCCTTGAGTTCGCTGATCATTGCGGACAGTGCCATCCTGTCGGAGTAGTCATCTACTTGCAGGGCATCCTCATCGAAACGGAAGATGTAGTCTTTCAATGACTCCCCGCTCTTTTGCTTGAGGGTATGCAAGTGGGTCGATGGCTTCCGACTCTTCTTGTCAACAATGAACCGAGTTAGGCACGACCTACTGAGCTTGGCGAAGGTGCTGATCGACCTCTGCTTGAGCTGTCGATACCAATTCCATGTGGCCCTAGTAAGAGTTATTGAGAATGCTCTGCACATCATCGCATCCGATGCCGACTGAATCTGTATCCATGAGCGGTAGGACTCCACATGCTCCGTTGGGTCCCCGGACCCTGAGTACTGAATGACGGGAGACATCTTGAACCTTAGAGGCATCATCTCGCTCATGATGTCAGTAGTGAATGGAGGTTTGGTCTTTCCATCATTGCTTGTACAACGGTCGGAATGGAGGTCGGCTGGTTTTGCTGCAAAGTTATAATTTGATTGCGGAGTTCCGCAAACTGGGCTTCCCATGGATCCCGGTTCTCGGCAACAGTCTCTCGAGGGGCTTCGACTTCAGGCGTTTTACCTCTTCTCCTCCTCTCTAGTTCATGGGAAGGTTCGTCGGGGCCAACGTCAAGGTGACTGATACGTAGTTCGGGGCCCGATTCGTTGCATTCCGAGCAGGACTAGGGGCTCTAGTAAACAAGTTTTGGGACACTCCGGCGCACGAGCTTACACGCGTTGGCTCACCCGCTGCGGTCGAGGTGACCTCTTCTCGATTGAGAGGCGGTTGTTATCCTTGCTGTTCTTTCATCTGGTTGATCTCGTCTCTTAACATCTGTACCTCACTCTGCAAGGCCCTGTATGTACCTCCTCGGCTTCGAGTCCGCTGAGATGGCCTTGTCGGAGCCGACTCGGCGTGCAGTAGCGAAGACGAGTGAGGTTGCCCGCTCGACTCAAGTTCCATGGTCGTTACTGAGAGCGCTTTCTTCTTTCCTTTCGCCATTTTTGGTAAAGCTTTTATCGTCTTTTTGTTTGATTTCCCACAGACGAAGCCCAAATGTTGATGTTAAAATCTCGATCACCCTCAGCCGAGCTCCGTGTGCTTGGAGCGAACTCTGGTCCTGCACAAATGGAAGACAAAGGAGACCCTGGCTAGAGCAGGGGACCCTCCGATGCCAAAGTCAGGCTAGGAAACCGGGTCTAAGTAGTGTAGAGTAGGGTGAGAGTACTTGATATTCCGTACTTGTTCACGTAGAAATGATTCATATTTATACCTTAGGGTCATGTTGAACGTGTCCGATAATCTCGGCACGGTCATCGCCACTACGCGAGAGCTACGTGTGTGCGGTCGTCGGCCGTTACTCGAAGATCGTGCACTAGACATTACTCATGTTGTGCGTTACTGAATTTTGTCCATTAATGCCATTGTTGACTGAGCTATCATCCGAGCCAACCTTGCGGCTTAGATTTTGTTCGACGATTTGAGCCCATAGATGAGTCGATTATTGATGCGCTAAGTAAAGAGGATCAGGTCGGAGGTACGCTGGACGGGTGTGTGACAGTCTCTTCTGTATGCCGAGTTGACATGAGAACTCTCGCAAAAGGACTCGGAGGCAGGTTGACTCGGATGTATTGCTACCGTTCCGAGATCCTGCTCATCGGATGTGTGACAACTTCTTCTGAGTCTCAAGTCGGTACTATAATTCTGCAAGAGCCCTTGAAATCACCTCGGGTCGGACACTATCAGTCCGAGGCTTTGCTCATTGGTGCCTCCAAGTTTGACCTTGATGCGGCTCGGTTCAGATTCACCCATAACAGTGTCCACACCAACCACTTGGAGAGATCATTTCAATGCACGACCTAAATAATGAGGCATATTTAAATCAAGTGAACCCCACCAAAGAAAATAGTGAGGATTGAATGCATTTTTTATCAAATTGATATTTGTGTTTTTCATTTTTTCATTTATTTATTTTTTATTTTATAAATAAGTTGGACATCAAATAAATATCACGGTAGGCCTTAGAAAGGTTTCAATGGTGGGCATCACTATTCCTATTGTTTACAGTAATGAGCCCACTTGAATTTGAATTTACTTCATTTTTTAGCTCTGTGCTCTAAAATTATCTCATCAGATACATGGACGTTGGAGATACAACAAATACATTAAGATCAGGCTCGCAGGACCTACGTGGTAGGTGAATTTCACCGCCAATGGCACTTGAACCATTGGCCTCGCTCTGATACTTCTATGAGTCTCCCCACAGAGGCGTGTCTTTATAAACGAGCGACCGAAGTTACCCAGGCATTTATTTTTCGAGACACTTGTTAGGTGCTCCTCTCGTTTGAGTGGAAAGCTGCCGGCGTAGCATACGTGTGAGAGAGCGGCGCCGATAATCAGGCTAACTTAACAACCAAGTAGCCAGCCCAAAAGTCATGCAGATATACTCTTTGAGTGGGTGTGGTGTTTGCGATTCTTTTTCCTAACCGTTGGGTTTCCCGTATCTGAGGTGAACCGGCAGAGGATTAGGTGTTACCCGGGCACTACCTTAGTGGATGTTTCCATTACCGTCTGGGGCATACATTGATTAATTCTTTTTGTATATCTACGCCTTCCAACCTTTTTCTAATGTCATTTGAGGGTGTGATACTAAAAATTAAGCACAAAAACAAAATTAATTTGGACCACGTAACTGAAAAAGTGGTAAATTACCATTAAAAGCTTTTTGTTAGAAACAAAAGTATTGGGTCGAAGCTGATATTATATTTTCCCTTCATCCATGTCTTATTGACCTTATCAATGTGTTGGATGAAAAGGAAAAATTACTTTGGGTATTACTGTGTGCCGTAGGAAGTTTTTTAATGGTGAGCGTTCAATCACCACTCTTTCCTGTGGCATGGTCCATCTGAGATTTGAATCTGCTTAATTTTTAGGAACGGGTACCAAAGTGAGCTGGAGAAACGGATGGACGGCATGGATATAAAACACAACATTAAGGTGGGCCCCACGGTAAGGGTAACACCAACTAAGGTGTTACCCGGGTAACACCTGATCCGCTCTAGGCGAACCTGGGGATTGGATTGTGAGAGAACGGATTCCCTACCTTGGAACACGGCATTTTCGTGCCTCCAGATTATGTAACACACGTGACATATTTTTATGAAGATCTGAACCGTACATGTTGTGTTCTCATCCGTCGATTGACCATTAAGGAAATTTATATGATTATAATTTTCTAACCAATCCTATAAATTGGCCTTTTCTCACTTAATAGCAGCCCGTCGTTTATGTACTTTTAGTATTCATTTGTATATCACAAGTGAAGGGCTAGAAATGTCTAAACGCTCTGGTCTCGTGTCCATGATCTAATCACTATTGGAAGCACGAAATGGACAGTTCAGATCTGATCCATGCGTGACACGTGTTCAGAACGACATCTAGTTCGGAGAAATGTGCCTTCAGATATTCTCACGTGGGGCAGGGAATCACGCGCCGCTTGAAAATTGGCCCGCATCTAAGCATGTGTTCGACATCGGAAACTGTGAAAATTAAGTTGCTCCAGCAGAAATTAAAAAAAGAGGAGAAATTGTGCCCTGTAGGCTCTAGCCAGCACTTTCTGAGGTACTTGCTCTCAACGTGGCAACTCTCGCCCGTGTGAAATATCAATAGCCGCTCATCTGGTCACCGCTGCCTTAGATTCCTCGTTCGAAGAATCACTCCGACCTGACCCTACAGCAATTTCTGTTTCAAATCTGTGGCCTACCAAATGCCAGATTACAATGAACGTCGAGTGATGATCAAATGCCTACCACACGTGTGCCTCGAGAACGACAATAAAGTACACTCGATCGATACAGCGGGAGCTTCCGCAAGTGGAATACAGCATACACTCGTCGAGGCCTCAGGCAGTATACACGTTTCATTTCGAAGAAGGGGGTCCCATGCTTCCAGACTAAAAAGCGGACCATCGCAAGCTCTCACTTTCTGGCTTTGAAAAAGTTCAAATATATTAATGGTTCGGATCTTAAGTGGGGCTGATTACCGAGGACGAAGCTGTGGGACCCACTTTCAGAGTAATCCGGTTGCGTATCATATATCTTCCATTTTGGTCGGAGGATTGGGACCCATTTCTAGAGTTAGCCTCACCATCTGATAATTCCAAGCCGTATACGCGTTACGCACCCTTTCACAGCAAAAGAAGAAATAAAGAAAAGAAAAGAATCTCACTGCATTGGAGGACGACAGTCGACCCAAAACCGACTAAGGTAGCAGACACGCCATCTGAGTCCAGCGTGGCATTAGTATGTTGAGAAGCAGACTGTCCCGATGCTGTCTCCTCTTCTTTATTATTCCTTTCACTTCCTCATACCCCAATGGCGGTGTCTTCTTCATCTCTCTCATCTTCTCTGTCCAATTTCCTTCCTAACCATTCCATACCTACTATAAAAAATAAAAGAAAAAAGCCATCCACGCCTAGAAAACCTCCCTTTTCCTGCGAAAAGAAGCCCAAACGAAAGGCAGAATAAGCAGAAAAAAAAAGTAGAAAAAAGCAAAAGAAAAAGACCCTCCCTTCTTTCATTCTTACAGAGAAGATCGATCAGGTCAGGAAGCCCTTTCTCGAGCGAGCTCCAAGTCGATCGCAATCTTCCTCTACTTCTCTCATTCTTCTGAATTTTCAGGGTTTCGGTTGTGGATTGATGCATTTTTACCCGATCCGTGAAATTGCTTGTAAATTTTGTCGAGTTCTTGCCCGATCATTTTACTCGTGAATCTCTGAAATTTTCGTCTTCCTGATCCCTAAATTTCTATGCAGTGTTGGCTGATTTTAGAAATCTTAATTTACATATTTTGATGCGATGATTGCGTGCGTAGGACGGGTGCTGAATTTTATAATAACAATCAGTAATTGTTATTATCTTTTATTTGTGACAATAGCTTCTCCCATTTGAACATGAATATGGCCATCTTTCCTGTTCAATTTCAATACCTTGATTTCGACCATTCGAGTGTTTTTGCCAATTTCTTTTTTATCCTTGCCAATTGAGAGGATGCGATTTTCAATATTTGATTTTGCGAGTGTTACTGCTTGAGTATTGCAAAGGAATGTGATTTTTTTTTTTTTTTTTTCAATTTGGTCTCGTTCTTTAAAGAGATTCTGGTCGGATACTTGCTTTTCTCTGATTCTGAAATCCTGTTGTTTACAGAGGAGTACAATCTCTGGCTGTTGCATTCGGCAGTTGTCAACACAAGCGTTAAGAGGTTTATTCAGAAGGCGGTTTTCTTTTTGCAGGTAGACTGTATTCTTATCAGTTGGTGTAGAACTTCTCTCCAGGAATCAGTGGAATTTGTTTTTTTTTTTTTTTTTTTTTTTTTGCGTTTTTTCCTATTGTATGTCACATTTATATCTGCCATATTCTCATCTTATTTGGTTTTGTGATTAAGAATTATTAAGGCATGTTTGGTTGCCACTTAAAAAAGTGTGCATCTCATTTTAGATAACATCAATTACAAATTAGAAATCATAATTTAATAAGTCGTTGTTTATATTTTTAGTTCACACCGAAGATTGATGTCTAATACATAAATTTGATTAAATAAAATGAGATAAATGCATTTTTAAGTTGCACAAAAACATGCATATGATGAATGCTACTATGGTTCGGGACCACCATATTGTGCTTCCAAAAACATCAGTACTGTACACAAGGCATGTGGACTGTAGTAAAGAATAGATGGTGATTTGTTGGCCACCATGTCTATGGGGGCTGTGGTCCACAATCCAAGGCAATTGGTCTGTGAGTAGTGATCCAATTGGCAGGCTGAGAAATGTACAGTTAACTTGAAAATGAGCAATGATCTGTGTTCAATGAGGACCACTTGCAACAATCGGATGGTCAGAGTGGTTCCATCAGTACAATTTGTTTTGCCTATGGCCTATCCTTGTGGAGAGCCAGATTGGCAGTTCCAATTGCTTACATGTTTATGTAGTGTGCAGCATAATAGCATTCCTCTTATTAAGTTATTATATTGCTATTGAATGTTGAGTGTTCTAAATTTGTCATTTCTTTACATCATTGTAACTGGGATGTTGATTAATTTCCTTTAATTTTTGTTTTCTTTCACCTTGATTATCAACGATGCAGAAGAAAAAACACATCTTTGTTTTGAAAGCTGTTCCATATATTTGTTGTCTCCACTCAAGGTCTGGGTGTTCTTAGGACTGGGGAGAGATGGCAGCCGAGCTTGTGAATTTGGCCACTAGTGAGAAACTGAAGGAGGTGGACTGGACGAAAAACATAGAGATCTGTGAACTAGTTGCACGTGATCAAGGGTATATCACTGTGTATAACTTTCTATTTTTCATGAATATTTTTTATGTTGCTAGATGTTGACAGTTATAAATTATATAATTTAGTCAGAATCATTATTCTCTGTCATTGTATATAGTTAGTGCTTTACAAGCTTTTAACTATTTTGCGTCTGTCAGTGCGAGATCACAAAATAAAAGCAGTTGCATGCAATTTTTCTTCAGATCGCATGCTCAATGAACCAGTGTCACCAGGATACATCACCTGGACTAGTGAGACTGAACTATCCTTAAATCTGCAGAAACATGACCAATGTTCTGAATTTATTAACCCAAAAGCAGAAACATGACGAAGGTTCTTAATAGCCAGTAGTAAGGTGCCGTTTGATAAACTGAAAAATAAGCTGTGAAAATTAATTTAAGTGCTGAAAACTTAAAAAGTGCTGAATTGTAATCTTGAAATAATTTTAGGGATATTTTAGTCAAAAGTGATAAGAAATTTTGATGCACCACTGCTTTCAGCCTTCAGCATTAAGTGAAGGGAGGGTTGCTGAAAAAAAGATCCATATTTTCAGCGAAAATTAATTTAAGCACTTGATAAGTTGGATTTGCCAAACAATCTGAATCAGTGAAAATCACTGAAAATATCAAATTTCAGTGATCAGTGCTGAAAATAAGTTTTATCAAACGGCCCCTAAGTGATCCTCTTGTCAGTTTCTCTAAAATGAGTCTATCGGGCATCTCATTTACATCCCTTGGGATTATAAAGGGGATACAATCCAAGGAATAAATAAAAGATTCGGTTTCTTGCATACAAGATGCGTGCTTCCATGGACTTGTCTTATTGGACGTTATCAACTGGAAGGCAATGCAATCTCCACTTTCAACCATCAGTTTCCTGGTAAATTTAGTAGAAACAATTTAAAGCAGTCCTCCAAGAATGTCATGTGCCTCAATTGGCCCTAATTCCCCACATGGACAAGAGCAACCAACATAACCTCTCCCTTATCATTCCCGAGGATGTCACACCAATTTCTGACTTCCTTGGTCCTTCATCTAGAGCATCCACCATATTTGAGGTTCCTGCAAAGGGTGTTACCAACCAATCTCATTCCACTGTTCAGAAGTACTCATCATGAAGCCCTTCATAAGATCCAAATGTGACTGCATTTCTATTCAGGTTTTTGAAGGGTCCAATCACAGATCGTTGAAGTAATTCTTCTCTGATTGCTTTGGGGGGTGACAGGTTACTTTGACAAGTTTTGCAACTGGCCGTCTGGTTCGTAGTCCTCATAACCTTCTTTCACCATCCTACTAATGTTCATATGGTTACTAAGAGCCTAATCACTAGGCTTACCCCCACCGGACCTTATCCCTCCACCTTTAGGGAGATTTGACGACCTCAAATCCTTGGTTACGAGACATAAAGTCCGATTCCACAAGACAAGGCTAGCCATTTAAGGCAGTCTCCTTCCCTACTTCACCGGAGGAAATAAGTACCAAAGTTTAAGGACATTAGGGTTTGGTTCCAATTTTTCTTTGTCCATGAACCCACATGGTTCCGAATGGGCACCATCATCCAAAAATTTTATTCTGACTGAAACGGGCTGGAGAACTGCTCCTCAATCACATCCAGGACCCATTTATTGTCCAATTCACCCCAAGATGGTGAAGGAAGTGAGTCCAATAATCTTTAGGCACATTATTGTGAAGGAATAATGGTTTACTTTTTCTCGCTTTGCCAAGACATGCAGCACATGTTGGAAATGCAACCCCTCTTCAGATTATCAAGCGCAAGGAGTTTGTTTTCTGTAGCTACCGAAGCGAAACCTTGAATCTAGGAGGAACCAGGGCACTCCACACCTTGGCACGTGGCTGTGGGTTTCTCTTACTAGATCTGTATCATTGCTATTCATTTTACGGGATTAGTAATCCAGGAAAGTTTCTTGGTTGATTCCTGTTATTATTTACTTTAAGAAGTCTAGCTTAAAATCGGAAACAATCCGGACCTCATGGTTTTGATTTTTTTGACATGGAACCATTTAGTTGACACCAATTCTCTTTACTTTCAATCACTGACCTTAAAATTTGGAAACCGTCAAAAACTTAGTTATTGATTTGGAAGATGAGAAAATTGAAATTAGAATGTAAAGTGGATGCTCCAGTTTGGTTATCCCACTGATTTGTAATTCCTAGATGAGTAGTATTTAACTCCTGTAAGGTGTGTTAAGTGGTGATGATACCTTATTGAGATTGAATATTTCTTCATTCTCATACTCTTCCAGCATTGCCAATATGGTCACTTGTTTTATTGGGAAAGATTTCTCAATCACATGGAAATCTTAAATGTTCATTTCTGTATTCCTTAATCTATCTGAAGCATACCTTGATCTTATCAAGGTAATGTCTGGTTTATTATTATTATTATTATTATTTATGTCACTTCCTGACTGCTGGTTTTTTGCTTTTCAATGAGCAGGAAAGCAAAAGATGTTATTAAAGCTATAAAGAAACGATTGGGGAATAAAAACTCAAACATTCAACTTTTTGCTGTTATGGTGAGTGAGAACCCTTTGTCCTCTGGTTCTATAGATGTATTTCATGGTCTACAAGATCTTACTTTACATGGAAAGTGTAGTGGTCATAAACTTTTGAATGGAAGATGAAGCACAACTTCTTCATTTAACTTAAAATAAGTGAAATGAGATATTTATGTACAACTGTTTAACAATAAAGGTAAAATGGCCTGATTTTTATGCCCATGGCTCACCATGGAATGGTGCATCTGATTAATGGGGTGGATGTCCGTCACACATCACAGTGGGGCCCTTAGAATACCATTTTCCTATATATGTATGCATTTATGTACGTGTGTGCGTGCGTGCACACACGCATGCAGTGCACCCGCATGCGTTTTCATGTGTATGTATCTTCATTATTGACACCGGGTGATAATCTAACCAGCTGCTATTCCTGTAGCATAATACAATAAGCTTCTCTGTCTTTTGTCCTTTTGTCTACATTGCACTGCCAGAAAATGCACAGAAAATGCATTTCAACCTTGTCAATTTGTATGGTTCTTACTGGCCTTTGCAAAGTACATGGTCTTTGTATTAATTTTGGAAACAACTCTCTTGCTTTTCCAGAAGATCGCGTGGCCCTTAATGAACACAAAATAATTTACTGTCATTACTTTTGGGAATAAAGAGCATACAAAGAAAAGCATTAAAATTCAACACTTTTTATGTGCATAGAAACTTTTGATGAGTTCTCTTGCTTAATTCAACTGATATAACCTATAGTTATCTTCACCTTGGAAGTTATTTTATTCATTGAAATTTCTGTTACTTATATTGTGAAGTACTCATGGTTTGGCGTGATTGAATTAAATGATGAACTTGTCAAAGAAAATGACCTTTCATGTGTGTCCTGGAGAACCTCTCTTATGCTTTTTTTTTGATATGTATATTGAGCTAGGGGTGCACACGGTTCGGATCCGGATTCAAAAGGGATAAGAACTAAAGGTGGCCCCCTTCACATGAACGGTCCATATTGACAGCTGGCAGGACCAATTCAACTATCTCCTTGGCCATTCGGTTCCAGTTTCAAAACCGAAACCGAACCGTGTCCACCCCTATATTGAGCGATAAACTCTGTCAGCCAGTTTTGTGTTCACGATTAATTTAATTTCCTGGACACATTCGTTCTGATTTGCATCCACAGGTAGGTTAACCATTTAATTGTTATTTGTTGTTGCAGTTGTTAGAGATGCTGATGAATAATTGTGGGGAACATATTCACAGGCAGGTTATCGAGACTGGACTTCTCCCTATACTGGTGAAGATAGTGAAGAAAAAGGTCAATCTTATTTGTCACAGATTAACAATTGACAACTGTCCATGGGAAGCTTCTATTTCCTTTTTTTGTTCTTTTCTACCATTTCAAAAGTTTATCTTCTTTGTTGCAGTTGGATCTGCCAGTACGAGAGAGGATTTTTCTCCTTCTAGATGCCACACAGACATCCCTTGGTGGGGCTTCTGGAAAGTTTCCTCAATATTATGCTGCATATTATGACTTGGTGGTAAGTCCAGCCATCCAACATTTGTTACCCGTAAAGATCTCATTGTGTAAATGGGCTGAGCCTGGGTTGGTTTCGGCTTGGATTTTGAACTGGTCAGGCTGGACCTCTTCAAATTTGTCTTATCAGCCCGGGTGAAGTCCTCATTTTACACGTTTGAAATGATTTTAAGTCCTCAAGACTTGGGGTAACCTTATTTTCGTTTTGAAAGTGCAGAACACATTGTTTAGTAGAACAATGGGGTATTGTGCATGTTAGCTTGTCTGTGTTTTACAGCTCGTGATGAAAACTGAGTCTGAATGGTCGATTCATATGAGAGTCACGCGCACTTCATTCTTGACTCTTGTTGCCATCATGGAAAATATTCAGTGTATTATTTTTGTCCTCCTGAAATGGAGTAGAAAGTGTGATCATCATTAGCATGTTTATGAAGCCTTATATGAGGGAATTCCATCCTAGGAAATAATCCGTTAATAAGCAGTATCCTTCTGAAACATATGATTGGAAGGGTCCTAGCTAATCAATGTTTTTCAGTAGGTCATTATACCAATCAATGGATTGAAATTGGAGGGACGGAATTGACAGAAACCTACGTTTGTCAATAGATCATTACTTATAGCAGCTGGTGGCTCAAACTCTCTCCTGGATTTTCTCACTAGGAATTTCTTCAGTACAGCGTCGCTGAGACAGAAAATTCATCATCTGATGGTCCCTCATCTAATGGTGTGAGCTTTAGCTTCGAAGTTGTTGCACACAGGAGCGCCTATATTTTGAAGCTCATGGAAATGCACCTAGATGGAATTGACAGAAACCTACATTTGTCAATCGATCATTACTTATAGCAGCTAGTGGCTCAAACTCTCCCCTGAATTTTCTCACTAAGAATTTCTTCAGTACAGTGTCACTGAGAGAGCAAATTCATCATCTGATGGTTCCTCTAATGGTGTGAGCTTTTGCTTCAAAGTTGTTGCACTGAGGAGCACCTTTATTTTGAAGATCATGGAAATGCACCTGGATAGTAATGGTGCACTGGAGCACTCTTCCATTTTTTCAGTTGATTACATTTTTCAGGGTGATGTTCACTTGCGATGTTTGATCCAGAAGAAATCCTCATTTCTGATGCAGTTTAGTGTCTTTCTATTGTTGAGCTGCTACTTCCATATTTGTTGGATCGATATCAAATTACTTTGGGAAGAAGCATGTGGTCTGAAGATTGAATTCTACAAAGATGATTATTTATTTAAACAGCATTCTACAACTCAGATGATTGCTGCATCTGTTCATGAAAAGAAATGTCACCCATTATTCCATCTGTGCAACTATAGTCGTGTGTAACTTTTTCGGTGGCTTACCTACTGCTAGTTGCTTTCCCCCAGGAAGTGGTTCCATGAGTCTTCTTCTTCTTCTTATTCTCCTCCTCTTTTTCAGTTAAAATTGTCCAAAGGCCATTATGGAGAGAGATTAAGGGCACTAACTTGTGGGAAACAAGAGATCCTTGATGCTGAATCTCTTCTTCTTGGTTGTAAATGAGGATTTCTGGCATCGAAACCAATGACAAAAAATAAGGACTTTTTTTTTTCTTTTCTTTTCTTTTCTTTTCTTTTTCTTTTACTGCCTCATTCTCATTGAATTCTAAGCCAAATTCCAGTGCACATCTCTACTAATGACTTCATTTATTGACATGACATCTGTTTCCCTGACAAGTTGTCATCACTTGATGCTTCTGGCCTGGAATTTCTTGCTGTCATATTAGACTCCAATTTTCTTGATGTCATATTAGACTGTGATTTTCTGTTCTCTGTTACTTTCCTGGGGTTAAATAGAATTATGTGCATCCCAATTGACATTCTGCTTGCACAGTCCTTTTTAGGCCATATAAATATCGTAGTGGTTAATTGGTTATTACATCCATTATGCCTTTATTTTAAAGAACTGAAAGTTCTAATGGACTGTGAGCTCTTTAATACAGTTTCATCTTTTTATCTTCAGTGACTGGTTTATTATGAGCATTGAATTAATGATTTATCTCTCTCCAGTGCGCGCAGGTTCAGTTCCCACCACATCCTCGTGTTCCTCCACCAGATGTTCCTGCACCAAAAATTGATACAAATAACTTGCCTGTTGGGAAACCGGTATCTCCAAAACGTGAAGGGACTGCTCAGCAATCACCTTCTCAAACTGTGCCGGACTCTAGGTATTATATGATTGCTGTGTCATTTTTCACATTGATACCTATATTCTCCTCTGAGGCTTTTGTCATGCCTTGTGCATCTCAATGCTTTTCTTTTTCTCCCTTTCGGGGCAAGCATTGTTGAGGAATCTCTATTGTATATTGTCTTCCTGATTTGATTATACTCTATGGTCAAGGAAGCAAACTGAAAGACAAATTGCATTGAAGTCTTGTCCACATGATTCTCTCTCTCTCCATTTACTTTGTACAGATCTATTATTTTACCTGGAAACTCCTATAACATGTGCATTAGATGGCCATGGCTTAAGAAGCTTGTTGCTAGAAACTTCTCAACTGCATGTGAAAAACTTTTGTTGGTGACATCAGTTTTTTTTTTTTTTTTTGGCTTTAGACCACATTCTCAATGTGAGAATATGGAATCATATCAACATCTCACCCATAGATATTAATACTTCCATTTGAAGTTCTGATTTTTTTTTTTCCTTAGGTCAAGGAACTGGAACCATGGTGTAGAATCTCATTTTACCCCAACAAATTCTTAAATTTTTTATTTGAATGTAGACCACACCTAGATCTTTTTTGTAGAGGATTTCATTTAATGGATGCATACCATCAGAAAATGCCTTACCGCAATCTTTTTGCATTTGGACATATGTAGAGTTAGCAAGACTATGATGGTTCTTTTCCATCATGTTCTTGCAGGGGTGGATCATGCAGCATATCTGTATAATGAAGAATGCTTTGACGTCCAATGGGGGGTTAACTGAAAAAGCTTAGTGAAGTGGTCAGTGGTTCGGGAGGAGGCCCTTTATGGAGGAGGGGCAAGGTGTCATAGAAAATGCTTGTGTTTGCTATCGTAAGGTGCACCATTTGCAAAATGTTGTAAGAAAGAAAAATGAAAAAGGAGAGGAGTATTGGGAGAGAAAAAGAGGTATAGAGATATTAGGCACCTCAGTCACATCTAATTTCACTTTATTATGAAGCCGTAGACATAAAATGATATGGGGGCTTGAAGAACCATTAAATGAAAAGATACACACACCAAGACCAACAATGATACCCACTAACAAAATCTCCTGAATTAAGGATAGTGCCATGATTTATTTTTTGAAGGGCCATGATCATAGAAGAATTCCATGGTTTGTGCAATCCTATTTGTGGAGGGATTGGAAGGCTGTGATGGACTATGATATTATGATAAAGGGAATTGATCACTGGTGGACACTACTATTGGCAGCGGCGGGGGTTGGAGGCTTATAAATGGTAGCTTCATGGGTACTTTGAGTCGCACTGGATGGCGGGGGTTTGGCAACGTGAATTTAGTCCTTGTCTTTTCTGTTCGTCGGGTTTGAAAGACTTGAACAAGGACATAGGCCCGTAGCTAGAGCTTTATGCGTTTGGCCTCTACCTTTTCAAATCATCCTTGAAGGGGTCTCCACTAAGGTCATCAAGTGAGCCTCCTCAACCAAGATGGAGTTGTGAGCTTATCTTTTTGTATTACAAGATCCATTGTGTTGCTTCTTAAGAATTTTCTTTTAGACATTTAGGAAGAAATCCAAATAGCTTTTCCTTCTTTGATAACTAAGGTTGTAGTGACTTGATGATGGGGGCATCACATTACGGACGCCATTACGCACGTATCAGAGGAGAGTCTGAGCTCCACTGTCCTTGTGGCTTGGCGAGTACCGTTTGAGTCCCGAAGAGGAGCCGAAGACCTCACATAGCATGTGGGTTGTGCGGAGGATGTTTTTGGACCGTTGGATTGCGAGGACTTCACAATCGGACTGTTGGATGTGACTTGATCGTGGTCCGCCGTGATCATGGACGTCTTTAGAGTTCATCGGATAATCTTACAGGTTGTTTGGATGCCTTAAAATCCATAAGTTGTAATCCGATTACAGGTTATCAGATTACATGGGGCGTTTGTATGGGTGCATTTGCATGTAAACAGATTGCAGGCTGTAATCAGATTACATTTTTTTGCTGTAATTTGAAACATGGTGTAAGGGCATGTTTTAGATTACATGTAAAGGGATTTCAGGCAATGGTTATAATTTTTGAAAATTTTCGATGCGAGGAGAGTTGCAGCTTCGGCATTCCCACCCTCTCCTTCTTCCAATGCCTAGTTAATGCAAGGTGCCAAAACGAATAAGAATAAAAAAAAAGAAAAAAAATGAAGAAGAAGAAGAAGAAGAAGAACATACTCTCTCTCTCTCTCTCTCTCTCTCTCTCTTTCCCTCCATCCCTCCCTCCCTCCCTCCCTCCTCCAGGGTAACAAACCTTCTTAAAAATTCTCCTTTCTCAGTTTCCAGGGCTAGAAACCCTTAACATATATATCTATTTCAGTGGTTGGAAAGAAGCGGGTGGATTAGGTGAGGCCCTGAATGGGGCCCACATTGATGTATGTATCGTATATCCGCGCCAGCCATCCGTTTGCAAGATCATTTTAGGCAGGAGACCAAAAAATGAAGCAGAGAAAAATCTCAGGTGGACCACACCATAGGAAAGAGTGGTGATTGGATGCCCACCATTAAAAATTTCTTTGGACCCACCTTAATGCCCGCCATAATGTTTATTTTCCATCTAACCCATTGATAGGGTCACACAGACTTGGATGAAGATTAAAAAAAGCATAAGCTTGATCCAAAACTTTTGTGGCCCATAAGAAGTTTTTAATGGTCAATCGCCACTGTTTCTTATGGTGTGGTCCATCTGTTTCTTTTGGCAATGAGGGCATGCTATAGTAGGATGCCATTTCTAAAGTATATGCAACACTCCTGACCATCCATTTGGCTTGAACTGAATGGATGGGTTATGGCCCAAAATCCCAACATCACAGTGGGGCTTCATGATGAACAGGTTGGATGACTCAGTATGGCGGGCCTAGCCACATAAAGCCCAATCAAAGATTCCAAATTGACATGGCGGTCCACTCATCAAGGTGTTATTAGCCTGATTTTGGGCATCCAACTTTCAACGTGAGACAACATTGTGCATATGTTAGATGCCATACAAAAACACCTGTGGACCCACTTTCAACGTGGGGTAACCTTGTTTTATATTTAGATTACTGAAGACATGTTTAAACATATTAGTTGCTATTTATTTGATGTTGGTTTATAATTAATGGTTTATATTCAATAAATTTTCAACATTTTATGGAATTTGAATTAGTTGGCTGGCCCACCAAATGATTGATTTAGTGTACGAATCGGCCATAGGCATTATTGAGTTGGGCTTATCCTAATAATACATCATAAATGAAGACTTTATATGTTATTTGATGATTTTTAAAGGATTTACCACTCTTGACTCTATCGTGCATGAATACCCAATTATAGGTTGTAAAGGTTTTACAGGTTATCCAAACACAACCAACTATTTTCTTGTAAACAGATTACAACTTAAAGCCAAACAGGATAGGCCGTAAACACTTTACACCTGTAATTTGATTACTTGTAATCCAATTACAACTTAAAGATTTTATAAGCATCCAAACGACCCCTTAGTTTCTTAGCATTATAGTAATTTTTGTTTTGAGCACTAAGTTTACTTTTGAGATTTTATTTACATGTTTTATTGGTTTTATACTTTTACAGGGGGGTATTTGTAATTTACAGAGTAGGGGGTTAAAAACAAACATATTTTTCATTAATGGTCTTTTTGTAAAAGACCAACTTTTAAACTATAAAGGCTTGGACGTCCAACCCTAGGCTTTAAAAAAAAAGTGATGTTAATGAAAAAGCTTGAAGTTCTCCTCTTTCTCTCGTGTTTATTGAGAATGTGGTGTAAAACCCCATTCAATGTGAATTCGAATGAAAACTACCTAGGTGTGAAGCCTTGTTCATTCACCTATTCTCTCTTCTCAAGCTCAAAAGGTATTCCTTTTCTTCTTAAACCCAAACCATCTCAACCTATACCTGAACAAAAAGTCCATCCATACATGTGAATCTGTACGCTCGTATGACTATACGGATAGTCCTTACGAACTGTTTTGTGGACCTCACTTCAGTCATTTTCTTACATCCTTATCTTTTTTCTTCAACCAAACCCTAACCTAAAACCCTAGATTCCCCTTTCAATTAAACCCGAATTTCAGATTTCCCCAATTTCCATATCCTAACCCTAACCCTAATTTCCCTAAACCTAGAATCATTTAGAATCCCTTTAGGACTTGGGTGATTCCCTTTAAAATAATTCCACCCTCATGTTTTGAATGGAATTTCTTAATTCCATTCCGTTTATTTCAAAATGACATCTTACTAGTTCCTTCGTATGAGCATGTGGTGGCTTAGGATTACATGTAATTGCTTATTTGATTAATTGTTTGGTTTATGATAAGGTTGCTGAAATTTCATATTTTTGTTGCTCATGTTTTAAATTGAAAATCTAATTTCATCTATCATCCTAGGCAGTGTTCGCATTGTCGACGAAATGTCGATAATATCGCCGATAATATCGGTGTCGCTAGACTAGCGACACCGAAACCCCGTTTTTCGTTTCTCTCTGGATTATCGGCGATATCGTCGATAATTTTGGATTTTTTGCGATAAAATAGGTGAAAAGGAAAAAAATCGAAAAAAACCCTTTGATTTCGGTAATACCTGGTCTGATAGTTGATCGGAACTCGGAAGAAAAGAATCTGGGCAGCAATCGACAGCTCTCGTCTTTGACGGAGGTAAAGGAATCTGAAATTTTCCCTTTTCCTCGTTCGATTGGAAGATTTTCGGCAAAAAATCATGGGATTTTGAAACCCAGTCGAAAATCCCCCGCTCTCCGCCGAAAACCTCTCTTCGCATACGAGAAAGCCTCTTTTTTTTTTTTTTTTTTTTTTTTTTTTTCTTTTATGCCTTAGACTTACGGAAGCAGACCGCGCATGGTGCGCTTCAGCGTACTGAGTAAACTCTCTGGGCCCACCGTGAATGTATGTGATTTATCCACGCTGTCCATTCAATTTTCTAGTTCATTTTAGGGGTAAATCCCAAAATTAAAGCATATCCACAGCTCCAGTAGACCGCACCACAAGAAACAATGAGAATAATAATTTTCACCATTGAAACATTCTTAGGCCCCACAGTGATGTTTATTTGTATCAAACCTTCCTGTAAATCTAAAAAGGCATGGATGAAGGGTTAAAATAAATATCAGCTTGATTTAAAATTTCTGTGGCCACCAGGAAGTTTTTAATGATATGCATTCAATTCACACAGTTTCCCGTGGTATGGTCCATTGAAGATTTGAATCTGGTTCATTTTTCGTATCACATTCTAAAATAATCCATCATATACGATGGACGGTGCAGATGTAAGGTACGTACTTTATAATGGGTCCCACAGTTTGGGATGCACGGGAAGCGGATAGGCTAGTGTACCTCACACCAGCTATAAAGTTGCTGTAAGTACGTGTCGTGCGAAGACGAGCACCGACGCTCCGTGAGCTCTGAGTTGTACGAACGATTCAAAGGAGATCAAAGTTATATTGGCCCCACAGTGATGTATTTATTATATCTACACCGTTCATCTGTTTTTAGAGTTCATTTTAAAGCATTATCCAAAAAATGAACTATATCCAAAGATTATATGGACCACACCATAGATAGCAGTGGAGATAATGATTTTCACCATTAAACAATTTGCAGGGCCCATCATAACGTTTATTTTGCATCCAATCTATTCATAAAAACACAAATATCTGTATGAAGAGGAAAAACAATTTTCATATTGATCCAAAACTTCCGTGACCCCAAAAAGGGTCTGAGGTTTCAATGGTAAACGTTCTATCCCCCACTGGTTTTTGCAGTGTGGTCCACTTGATAGTTATATGTCTTATTTTTCGTTTAAAACCTTAAGACGAGCTCTTCAAGTGGATGAACAGTTTGGATATAACACATACCTTATAATCAAACCCACAGAATTTACTGACGTCAATAGACCTTGCTGACGTCACTAGCTGGTGCGATGTACACCAGCCATTCCGCCACAAATTTTGGGATTCATAAAAATTGCAATGGAAGTGGATTGCATATTGAGTAAACTCAGTGGGCCCATCGTCATTACATATTTGATCGACTTTGTCCATCCATTTTATTAAATGATTTTAAGGCACAAGCCAAATAATGAAGCATATCCAAAGCTTAGGTGGACCACACATGAAACTATGTGAATGGAATGTTTATCATTGAAAAATTCTTGAGGGCCACAAAAGTTTTGTATCAACCTGATATTTCTGATTTTTATTCATCCATGTCCCTGTGATCTTATGAATAGTTTAGACGACAAATAAACATCATTGGGCCCTATGAAGATTTCGATGGTGGAAATCATTATTCCCACTATTTCATATGATGTGGTCCACTTGAAACTTAGATAAATTTATTTTGGTTATTATTAGAGTAATTTTGTATGGAAATGTAAGCTTTTTTTTTTTTTTGAAGGTAACAGAGAAAATATATTAAAGAAAAAAGCTTACAAAAGGACTGCTGAGATAGCAGAGCGGGAAAAACTAAGAACCTAAAAAAAAAACAAGATACATTTTTTTTTTTGAAGGGAAACGTAAGCTTTTTTGGCCCCATTAAATGAAAACTTATTATTTAATGTATTTTTTTACAAATTTTTAATTTTTAAATATATAAATATATATATTTAGGCATGTCCTGAAGTTTCATTAAAAATTTCACCGTTTCTATGTTTCTATGTTTTCGCATTTTTCTCCGCATTTCCGGTTATCGGCGATATATGGCGATAATGATATTATATCTTTATCTATGGCCAGCGAAACTGTAGCGATACCGACAACTCGAACACTGATCCTAGGTTTGAAAACCATCTTGCATTACTTGTTGTTGCCAATGTTGTGCCTCTTTGTTTTGTATGTATTTTATTTTTTTTTTTTTTTTTTTTTATTATATATTATTATTATTATTATTTTTCTTTAATGAATTTAGTTATTCGTAAAAAAATGACAATTTGTCTGAATATTGCCTTATGGCAACCCTGATAGGGTTGGAATGCATTGCATGTGGCAAGGGCCGTTCTTTGCACTTAATAGACTGAGCATGTAATGCTTTATGGAAATCATAATGTGAAAATATATTGATGCTATGGCCTATGGTTATTACTTTGTCCATTTCTTAGACTCCGTCTCTTCCTTTGCAGTATCATTCGTAAGGCCGCTTGTGCCATGGAGGTTTTAAGAGAAGTTCTTGATGCTATGGACCCTCAACATCCTGAGGTATGGAGTTAGATACTCTACATTCTCACTTTGCTCGCTCAAATGAATTGATTTTAAAATTTTCAAAGTGAAGAAAGTGAATTAGTTGCTTTCTTAATATGAATTCAAGTAATATTTATGCTCTTATATTGGTTCTATTTGAAATGGTTTTAGTGGTCATATTCAACTTTTTTTGGACTCGATATCATAAAAAGAAATTATATGTGATAACAAAGGAGACTGCAAGTTTAGTATGTAAACACATATTTTTTAGACCATGGCCCTCCCTCTAGACTCGACCGTGGGCCTTCTCTCTTTGGACCATGGACTGTCTTGTATTTTTCTTATTTATCTTATTAATTTTCTTTCTTTTGTTTTTCCCTCCTTTGCCCTTTGGTCCAAGGGTATTTTATGTAAATTTGGGACATCACTTATTATAAACAGAAGGGGCTGGACCCTTAGCTCTAGTTAGAGTGTTTTCTCTCTCAAAAGCTTTTTTTCCCTTTTTGGTATCAGAGCCTAAAAAAAGAGAAGCTCCTACGGGTTTCTCTTCCTCTCTTGAGCTCCCTTTCTCTTTTTTTTCTTTTCATCTTTTTTCTCTCAATTTTCTCTTCTTATCAGATTTTTTCTCTCGGTTTGAGAGTCATCGCAGCTTAATCAACAATCGAATGTGATTAACGAAGGATCTTTTGCAGCTTCTGATTTTCTTTGAAGGGTTGTTGGTGATTCAGTTTTGATTAGGTTTTTGGGGCATTTTTCTTTCAGTTTTTTAGAAGTTGGTTTGTGGTGGTTAGGGTTTGCTGGATATTTTTGGTTGGACAGTTTATTGGGTTCTTTTCATCCTGATTTATAGTGATTCTTTTGTGGCAGCAATCGAGTCTGTATTTGAGATTTGCTTTCTATTTAAGATTATTAAAATTTATTGAAATTTGCTGAATTTAGTCGTAAGATCACCTTCTTCTCTTTGGTGGTTGATTTGGGACTATGAGGATTGGTGCTTTTTTTTTTTTTTTAATTTGTTTGGTCTTTTCTTGGAGATGGCCAAAAGCAATAGTTGGTTGTACCAGTTTTTTGGTATTGATTGATGTTAAGTCTTGATATTTAGTACTCTTTTAATCGTTGGAGTTAAATATAGTTTCATCATCAATATTTGAGACAATTGATCCCATCACCTCCGAGATGGAGAGGTTGATTGTTCATTCTACGAATCCTGGTTTGCAGATTACAATTCATAAACTTCAATCCAACAATTATCTTCAATGGTCAAAAGCTGTTGAGATATTTGTTGGAGGAAAATAAAGTTGTGAGATATAGATTGTAGTATATCAGAACCTCCTATGATTCCTCTTATG